>DWJS01000542.1:0-11019 GCA_018248975.1 Codatractus imalena | reverse complement strand
TGAATATATACACGGTACATATAACAAAACAACATTTTTTAGATTTTTTGTCTGTCTGTCTGTTTGTTCCGGGTAATATCCAAGTACTGGATCAATTTTAATCATTTTCTCAGCAAACAAAACCTACGTTATCAGGAAGTAACATATTTATATTTTATTTTGAAAAAATAAAATGCAATAATGTAACCCAAAGTATTAAAATGTTGACTAGAAAATTCGTTATTTGGCGTGCGCTGAAGAATACTATTGATGTTACATAAAACAATGTACTACAGAATTTCAGTACTTATTATTAAAGATAAGTCCGCGAGGGCATATACCTATCAGTCATAGATAAATTAGTTTAATGGCGACGAAGTCGCGGGCACCAGCTAGTAAAGTATAAAAACATAATGTCTGTTGATGTAACGTCAATTAATTAAGATCTTCCAAAAACGGAGCAATCGAGACTAGCGTCACCTAGGCGATTTACATGCATCGATATGTACCTATATTAAATATAGTGAACGACCATTGGCAAAAGATTACAAAATCATTACAAGTACACGGGTAAAAATTATTACAGTGTAAACACATACGGGGTAAATAAATATTTACACAAATTAATAAACGTCCTACCTAACTAACTACCTACTAAGCACCGAAGGCACATAGAAGGCAATATGGCTAATTTAAATAATACGAATAGTTGATACTCTAAGAATCTTTTAATCCTACCATTATCGGCCCTCCGAGTGATGTGACCAACGCATTTTATCATGTTTGTTCTAAAAGCACATAGTAGTCAAAATAACATTTAGTTTGCCAAATACCAAGCACAGTCCATGTCTCTTTCCACAGCACCCTGAATAACTGTGATCTTCTTATAGCGATGGCCTAAAGCGAGGGATTATGTTTTGTGCCGTAAGTCAACTGTTAGAATACTTTCGACTTCAGGCACTGAATAATTTACTATTTGATTTTTACGTACCTATATATACATTTTTATATATTTATACTCGTCTACGAATTCTAAGGGAGTGCTATCATTAACAAAGATATACATTGATATCGGGCACGATTTTCGTCTTGTACATAATTCTTAAGACTAAAGATACTCCTGGTGAGACATCAGCCAATATCACTACTTTATCGGAAATCTTTGCTCAATTAGGGTTGCTTGATAGGTTGTTACGTTAACGTCCCAGTGGGCCGCTATATCAAACAGATCCCTGGGCCTTACACATTTCTTACACAGTTCTTCGAGTCATTGGTCCATCGATATAAAAGGTAGAATGTGCTTTCTAGTTATTTTAGGGCCCCAGGAAGGAGATTGCCGACGCTATGTTAGTACGTTACGAGGATACGTTCGATGACCCTTTATTGTGAATCAAATTGGGGACAGAGACTCTAAAACATCAGACC
Organism: Codatractus imalena; assembly: GCA_018248975.1. Lineage (NCBI taxonomy): Eukaryota > Metazoa > Arthropoda > Insecta > Lepidoptera > Hesperiidae > Codatractus > Codatractus imalena. The sequence continues at coordinate 9,615 of DWJS01000542.1, read as the reverse complement.
CTGCAAAGCTGATAAATGGCGTGCTGCGTCGGATAGCCGTTAAGGATACACCAAGATACCCTTTGAGGATAATACTAACATGGCGCGCTTTCCACTCTTGGATTTAGGCACACGACGGTCAGTATCCGAAATCGCACCATTTGCCCAAGAGTTGGAAGTTTATTAGATAGAGAATTCGAAATACTGGTCTCTCTGGTCTCGAAGTACCGAGACATTTTTTGTGGTCACAAATAGTCCTTGTTAATGCAAGACTGGGTTGAGGGGGTTTTACACTTGAGGGAATCTTTGCAAAATTCACCCCAAACCTTCCGCTTACGTAAGTCAATAATAAAGAACCTCGAAAACAATTTACGCAAGACTTATATCCGTGGTAAAGTAGTCATTGGGCCTATATCTTTTCAAATCTGTTAAGCCTAATTAGTATGTTTAATATATATTTAAGTTTATATTAATGTTTAACGTATAATTATCTATTATTATTTTCCAGAAGACTGACCTAAAAACTAAACATAGAGGCCGAAAACCCGGTCATGAAAATATCATCTGGTTTTCGTACCCAATATCCGCAACTACAATTACCGATTCGATAGTGAGAACAGGCTGTGCGTTTGTTATCGACATAAAGTTTACCAACCAAATATTGGCTCTAAAATCGTTTTAAAATAAAACGACCATGTCTAGTATTGTAGGTAGCAAAGGACGAGGAAGTATCTTGGGACCAAAACGAATTATTATTTCTTTATATTTAAGGTAATTCACATTTTGTATTTTTTGAGGATAGATAGAAAAAAATACTACACAGATAAGTTATTAATAAACTGTTTAATAACACTTAATCTATACCAATGATATAAAAATGGCGACAGTTTACGTAGGTACGGTTACCTTTTCATGCTTTCAGATTTGGTTCTTAATTACTTCTAATTAATTAATGTGTTTTATCACCATTAAATAATTTTTGTGGGCTAATTCTTATTGAGATCATATTTGATTATCTACTGTGCAAAGAACTGCAATTGCAAACATCCGTGTTTAAAATTAATATATTACGTTTTCCTGATACTTATTTTTTTTAAACATAGCTATTATACATACAAATTCTAATAATACCTATATATTATTCGACGCAAATATAAAAATAACTCCAATAATCTCACCTAAACAATCTTATAAATATAACTTACATCATATTATAGTTTTAAAGCAATATTCTGTAATAATATTTTTTTTTTTATTTAAAAATGAAATTGAATTGAATGAATAAAAAATATTATTAATATACGAAGGACCTTTAAAAGTAAAACAAAGTAACGAAGTCGCGCGAGAAAACTAGTACGAAGTCAATTTACCTCGTGGAGTATCATATTTCGATTTGCTCGCATTTTAGCAAACTACGCATCAAGCAAATATAATTTGGGTTTAATTCATAAATATTATGTTAATACTTATTTCTAGGTCGATTTATTTAGAACTTTATTTGAGTAAACATCTTAACGAAGTTATGACTGTCGAATGTACGTTGTATACCTAAAATGAATGATAATTTTGTCTACTCGCGTTATTAAATTATTTGCAAAGTAAAGAAATGCAAAAAAATATGCAATATGCATTGGACCAGCTGTCCACCAATATCCAGGTCTTTTCTTGTCGAGAGTGGCTCGTTACAAGAAAGTCTACCAATAATTGTATAGTTTCGAGTTCGTTGCTGTCATCGCCTTTTTGCCAAATTACGCGCCATATTGACAAAGAACGCCATCTAGTTACAACTTAATGAGTTTTTGATCAGAAACTTCAACTTTTTTATTTATTTTATTTATTTCGATACAATCCAAACATATTTTAGACTAGTAAAACTTCTAAAATGCTTAAATCCGTCCTCAGCCAATATGTTTTTTATATATTTTTTTTTATTTGCGATCAAAATTAACAAAAAAACTTTCGGATTAAAACAAAAGATTAATTCGCGGGAAAATTCCTATACAAGAATCTTTGATTATCTGTAAGCTTGTACCACAGACAAACACTAGGGTATTTGAAGCCATCTTCCACGCTCTGGTTGGTAGTATCGTGTTATTTCTCGTAAATATCAATTAATTTTCAATTTCAATGCAATTACGCTATGTTATAGCATATTTGCTTTTTCTTGGCTTTGGAACGTAATTTTAATTGATTTAAGACACGCAATCTTATGTGTACTATACCAAGTATCTTCGTAGGGGATAATAAACACTAAGAATTCTATTATAATTCGGGGAACGTGGTATAGCTAACCTACTAACCTTCCTGCTGGCCTGGTAATTCGATGTCGATTTTGCGCTTAAGCCCCTCAACTAAACGTGCTATCGTAAAAAGCGCTACATAGCGCATAAGTTGTCAAGACTACCTTCGTAGGTGGTCAAAAGTCCATGTAAAGGTGTAGGAATTGAAGGCGATATTTTTAACGTGATAAGCGTAGTAGTTATCCCATTTTAATTAAAATACATGTTAAAAATAAAATACATTAAAATACATTATGTTATGGAGAAGAAGCGGCGAAAGAAACTCCATAACACACGTCTTTTTCATAAAAAATAAAAATTACATTAACTATTTAAAATAATGGCGCACGTGGAGCTGCAGCTGCTTCAGACCACACGTTCCCATCGTCTATATAATCATTTATTTTATAATACGCTTTTTTACATAGCGTTTTTCTAATAACTTCTTTCATCTTTTTGAATGTATTTTTAAGTATTTTTATATTTTTGTTAATTGTTGACCGATTTTGGTAATTCGTTTTTGTATAAAAGCCCTTGATAAATCCTTCAAGAATGAAAGGATGATGATCAAAAATATGAAAATCAATTTAGACGATTAAAAAAAAATCTGCGTCGTTTTATAAAAAAAAAAAACTTGTATCAAACTAACATAAACAATGTGACAATGTTGTAGTAGTGAGCGCCATATTTTATGCGCGCTAGAAAAACACGTCACGCTCCAAAGCTTCTCTGAACAACAAGATTAAAAATTTAAAATACCTGCACTCCTACTGGTGGTGAAGAAAATCTATTACTGTCAAATGACGGAACAGATTTTCTTGAATAGCTAAGCACTCTATCTACCCACATTACAAACAACAAAACCTACTATAAAATATACGCTAACTATAAGAACAACCGACTTCAATTGCAACATCTACATACTAGTCTTGGATTGTCATAATTGCAATATCTCAATCAATTTAAATTTTCTATTCGATTTTTTTTTTTTTTATCTTATAAAGGTAGCAAACGAGCATGCAGTCCACCATTTTTGGGCATTGTTACAACGTTGCCCAGTCACACTTACGATTCAATAGATTGCTCATTAGTTTGAGCGGTCAAAACTGAACGTCCAGTTAGAATTAACATGCTGTAAACCTGTAATTCTCAAAATAGTCCAGGTGGACCCCTGAGGTCAAATTTCTATCGTTAGATCTAATCTTCATATTTTTTATGAGTTTTGGATTGCATTGATATGTAGCAGCAGGGGTTCAGGGACTAAAAATATATCATATAAGTGTCTCTCCCTTTCCACACCTTTAAAATTGGGACACAGTAACGCTACACACTAATGTTAGGCAGAAATACGTTTAGCAGCCTCCGGAGCCTAACCATGAAGGATTTTACTACCTTTAATAATGAAACTGTAAATTAATGTATGTAAATCAACAGTATCAGCCAATGGTTGCTCTTTGATTTAGTTTACGACAATTCTCAAGTGGTTCTCGCATTCTCAAAGCACGCAAGGATCGGGTGCAATTAAGAGGCGCCGGAATGCAAATTAAGGAAAGTAGCCACGTGTCAAACGGGATCTGCGAAGTTAAACTTTGTTCTGTACAGTTATTCAATACGCAAATAATGATTTGTGCCTGCTTGCAACTCTTTTTATGTGCCACTGCGGCCACGAGTCCCTCCTCACAACTGGGGATGGTCTGGAGCATACTCCACCACGCTGTTTTAATGCAGATTGGTGGAGAGTGTTATTGGCGAACCGGTGTCGGATGTTTTCAAACTACCCTTAAGGCCTCCGACAAGGTTTGACGACTGTTATCCTGTGATAACAACGGGAACTGACAGCTTAATATGTCCTCGGAAGCCCGGAAGCGCGCATGAAAATTTTACCTCTGGCAGTCACCGATCAAAACGACCGCGCCCAGCTTTGCTTAGCTTTACAGATCAGTTGAGATCTACACAAGCCGCGCGGCAGCCGCGAGCACAGCGCACTTCAAAGGTTAAATTACTTTAAGATTTTTTTTGTTTTCAGAATCATTATTTTTTTTTAATGTAAAAAATTGATCCACGTTTTTCACTTGGACTTAATGAAGGTGGTAAGAAACTTTTCGTCAGCGAATCCGATTCGCACTTGGCCTTATTAACGTAAAAAGGTTAGATGAATGGTCGTAAACATAAAAAGGTTTCTCTACACAACCTGGTGTGGCGCCGCAAGCCCACGTACATTTAAAACAAAACATGTTTTACAAGCAAACTCCCTTTGCCTAAAACGGCTACTTTATTCCGCGGCAATAATTTCGACAAGCCGCGTTGTCAGCGCAATCGGCACGCCCACGACACCCCGTCAGTTGGTCCAGAATTGATAAGCCCAGATAACTTCTTGATAACTTCTGAAGGCGAACGGGAATGGTTTCGCGTTAATAACTTAGAAAACGAATTATAGATCGCCATTGTTTGTACGGCTTTCGTTGTTCGGCTCCAAAGGTTGCTTTAGATTTTGATTTTAATAGATAAAAGTTACTAGTTGTTTTTATTTATAAAGTTTGTAACACGCAGTTTTGACGATGCGCGCATAGTTTTCACCTCTGCCTTTCTTCTCTTCCATTTATAAAGATATTAGTTCACAGTATTGCAAAACATAACGTAGTGTATGTTACACAAGGTAGTAATTATAATATAGTTGCTAATTTGGTAACCCTACGAAGGTTACCACATTAGCCACTAATTTTAATTGTTGTTATATATTTCTCCAAGAATGCAAAAGATTTCCATTTGATATTGCTCATTTATACGAATTCAGCACGTCTGTTCAGCAACTTATTACAATATTAATTTTATTAATAAAATTTTCAGTCTTATTTAGATATTTATTACTTTTTCCGGTAATAGGGGTGTCTACGCTAATCAACATATTATTATTTCACGCCAAAATTGAGATATCTGAATTGGTTCATTTGTGGGTTCGATTTTCTATTCTCTTTCAGCTCGAAAGGTGCGCTTTGATTGTTTGTTCTATTGTAATAGGTCTGTAGGTATTGAATTGTTACAGAATAGAGCACTCAAACTATAGAGAACACTTACACCGTTGTTTGTATCTTATTGTGTTTATATGTTGTTAATATTTAGTAAACAATAAAATGTCTAAATGTGCTTAGGCGGCAGTAGCTATTTACCATCACGGGGACAGTATGCTCGTTACTACGTTTATGGTGTAAAAAACAAGACGATGTAATATCAAGGCTTGTAGGAGATACAAATTGGTTACTTTTTTTCGCATAAAGGTAGCAACGAGCATGCATTCCACTTGATGTTAAGTAGTATATGCCGCCCACGGTCATCATCTTTAAGTTCAATTAAATCATACCTAAGTTTGATCACAGATGCGTTGCTAAGGTCTGAGGACTGAGATGTTCGCCTCATATAGCCGGCAACCATGCCTCTCCAAACCGAAACACAAAAATTGCTTCACGGAGGATTGTGAGAGTGGCGGTGGTACCTCCCCGGTCGAACTAAACGAGTTCTACCACCTGATAAAATTAATTAATCTTAATAAAGTTATAATGTTTATATTTTTATTCCCTTAAAAGTTTTAACTTGAATAAAACTGAATAAATATCAATTGATATATATCATGATATATATCCGTGAACCTTGGTAAGAATAATTATATACCATACCCTACCGTACCCGGTGTTACCCCTCGAGGGGTATACCCAAACAAGAAGACGGCAACGCATAACGCTGATTATTAACAGAATGAGGGTAGCGATGGTACCTATACATTGGTATCATAAAGTATATTCACACCACTATGCCATTTCACATTTTCCGCATTTGAAATTTAAAAGGAAAGCGTTTTATTCACAAAGCGTTTATTTTATTTTCATTTATTACATTTCTTTACCAACTATACAATATGCTAGCGTGTTGGACTTGGATCTGTGTTCAGTAGTAGATGGGTGTGCTATAGAAAGGAAATGAATAAATGGGCTGATGAAAACATTGCATAATATTATATTAATAAGAACTATTTAAACTGTGATAAATGTCCACATAAATTCGCTAAAAATGCTTGTATTTTTATAATAGGTATTTAGAATGATTACATATTCCAGATTATTCACAAATGGTTCTTGTGTATGTTTTGTTATAAAGTTGAAGTACGAGAGAATAAGTAAATTTGCATGCTTCTGATCCTAGTAAAAGCTTTACAGAAATGTTTGTTTCAAACTATTATAGATACAGCTCTCCGCCCTCATAATATCTCTTGCAAATTTCGAATATATATCTTAGGTTTAAAACACATCATACCTAAGAAGCCAAATAAGTTTTTTTTTAAATAAGGAGATGCTCACAAGATAATACATACGATTAATTAGCCTATAGATAACATTTTACCGATGATATGAAAAGGTCAGGCCGATAAAAAGAAATCTTATAATATTATTAAAAAACGTTTAAGTGATAAGGTGTAATGGGATAGTATAAATAGCCGGTTAAGACTCCAAAAAGGTACAGTTACTGTCTAGTCTGGGAACGATGAAGACTGTCTTGATTCTGGCGAGCCTGGTGGCTCTCGCTGCGGCGGTGCCAACTCATACCGAGTATACCCACAAGACCAAGAATGGTAAGTTCTTTTTACTCTTAAAATTGTTTTTTTTTATGAAATGTTATGGTAACGGTAAGCAGTCAGTGCCGACCATAGAAATTCATTAATCAATTCTGATGAGGTTGGCTACAGTTGGGATGCTATCTCTGAGTACTAACTTGGAAAACCTCATTGTTTCTTCTTTATCACCTTTTAAACTGAAGTGCGCACGTTAACAAAAACTTTGTTTTTTGATTTCGTCCCAATAGTTCAGTTCGATCTAAAATAACAATTACGTAAAGTGAAATTATTTGTTGGAAAAAACTATATTTTGAAAACCTCTTTTCACAGTCGAGCCTGATTTCGTAGCAAAACAGAAAAAGGTCGTGGCTCTTTTCTTTACCCCCCATCAAGTAAACCTAAACGCTGAATACTATAAAATTGGTGCAGAATACAGCATTGAAGCTAACATTGATAACTACACTGTAAGTATTAATGGATTTACAGCTCTGAATGTTTTGCAATAATTTTTATAACCTTATTTATTTCGATAAAAAATAACTTTAATCCATATATTGAATTTCGTTACAGAACAAGAAGGCAGTTGAAGAGTTCTTGACTCTGTACAAGCATGGATTCATGCCAAAGGCCTATCCTTTCTCCATCTTCTACGAGAAACAAAAGCAACAAGCCATTGCCTTATTCCACTTGTTCTTCTACGCCAAGGACTTTGAAACCTTCTACAAGACAGCCGCATTCGCTCGTGTATACATCAATGAAGGCATTTTCCTTTATTCTTACTACATTGCAGTCGTTCACCGACCAGACACGCAGGGTATCGTTCTCCCAGCTCCTTATGAAATTTACCCACATTTCTTCGCGAACGCACACATATGGCACAAGGCATACCGTACCCAGATGCAAGGTGGTATATTCGATAAGACCGAAGCTACCCAACATGGTGTTGTACAAGAAGATAACTACTACGTATTCTACGCCAACTACTCTGATGCCCTTGTTTACCCCAACCATGAGTACAAACTCTCGTACTTCACTGAGGATATTGGTTTGAACGCTTACTACTACTACTTCCACGCTTACTTCCCATTCTGGATGGACGGAGATGAATATCCAGTAATGAAGGAACGTCGTGGAGAAGCATACTACTACTTCTACCAACAACTTTTGGCTCGATACTACTTGGAGCGTCTTTCTAACGGCGTCGGTGAAATCCCTGAATTCTCTTGGAGATATCCGATCAAGACTGGTTACTATTCACCAATGGTTTACCGGTTCCCCTTCACTCAAAGGCCAAACGACTACCAGATTCCATACAAGAAGCACATTTTGGAATTACAGTTCCTGGACACTTACGAGAAAACTTTCATCCAATACCTCGAGAAGGGCCATTTCAAGGCTGTAAGTATCATTAAACTGAAAGGTTTCGTTTGTTGGATCTCTACAATTATATAATACATAAATACCTATGTTCACCTTTCAGTATAACCAGGATGTTGACCTACACAACTCCAAGTCCATCAACTTCGTCGGTGACTACTGGCAAGCGAACTATGACTTATACAAAGTTCACCCCAAGAAGTACCACCACTCCTATGAAGTCACTGCCCGTCACGTTCTCGGTGCTGCCCCTGAACCTGTTGAGGGGTAATAATTTGATTTAAATATATAAATATACTACTATGCAGAAAGAATTTAGGAGAATATTATAATAACTGTTTCATTTTCACTTTTTCAGATACAGCTTCCTGCCCACCGCGCTCAGCTTCTACCAAACCTCGCTACGCGATCCTGTTTTCTATCAATTGTACAACAAGATTCTTGGATACTTATTTGAATACAAACAGTATGTTACACCTTACACTCAGGATACTCTTCATTATGTTGGAGTTAAGATCAACGACGTCAAAGTCGACAAACTGGTGACCTACTTCGAACACTACGACTTCGATATTTCAAACGGCATCTACTACAAATTAGAGCAGCACAAATCTAGCAACTTCCCCTTCTTCAAGGTCCGTCAACCACGTCTTAACCACAAGCCTTTCACTGTGACTGTTGATGTTAAATCCGACGTTGAAGGTGAAGCTTCGTTCAAATTCTTCTTGGGTCCTAAATACGACAGCAATGGTTACCCCATCAGTCTTGAGGAGAACTGGAAGTACTTCGTTGAACTAGACTGGTTCGTTCACAAACTGACACCTGGTCAGAACAAGATCGAGCGTTCTTCCACTGACTTCTTCGTGTACAAGGAGGACTCAATGCCAGCAGTTGAAGTTCTGAAATACTGCGACCAAGGCAAAATCCCCATCGACATGTCCAAGAAGCACGACTTTATGCCTAGAAGGCTCATGTTGCCAAAGGGTACCAAGGATGGTTTCCCATACCAGCTGTTCGTCGTGGTCTACCCATACCAGCCAGCGCCTGAGAAACAGGTTACCTATGTAAGGGACTACTTCGTTGACAACAAGCCTTTGGGCTATCCATTCGACCGCCCCGTGTACGAGCCTTACTTCAAGCAGCCAAACATGTTCTTCGAAGATGTTGTGGTCCACCACGAAGGCGAGGAGTTTGTATACCAATACAACGTTCCTAACTACACTCCTCACTACAATGAAGTCACTAAGCATTAAGGAGAGAGAGAAATAAATAAAGGACAGTAAACTCGTATATTATGATTCTCAGTTTAAATGATATCGCTATATTGTTATATTGCTTATATATATTTAAATAAATTAATAATTTATTGAAAAACAT
>DWJS01000541.1:0-11024 GCA_018248975.1 Codatractus imalena | reverse complement strand
ATGGGCGGCAGTGGCCACTTACCATCAGGTGGACTGCATGCTCGTTTGCTACCTTTACACGATAAAAAAAAAAAAAACAAGTTATGCTATGCATTAAAATAAATACTACGAGGAAATATCTATTTTATCTTTTATCTTTTCTTATTTTATCTTTTTCCTGTTATTTTCTGTTTCTTATTGTTATAGCGTTACTTACCCGACATACATTAATTATGTGTGTGTGTGTGCGTGTGACTCATAGCTTTACACTAGGATTCCCTATGCCGTGGGTGTCAGTGGGACACACTAAGATGATACACAAACACCCAGACCCAGAACAGAAATTTAAATTAATCACTGCTATTTCTGGTTGGCTGGACATCGAAACCAGACCCTCGGAATGTCAGACCGTTATGGTTATCGCACCATCTCGCGGATTGCGGGCGATTAATTATTAAGTAATGATGTTCTAGTTCGAAAGATTTGGCTTAGGAAAGACATTCAATTTAAGTAACAGCTGGGCAGTGGTCCCACCCTATAACTGGAAGAGGCCTGAAGCACCCCATAAAATGCAAAACCAAATCTATGCGAATTGCTGTGTGTGTAATATTAAGGCCTCCGATAGAGTTTACTTACTCCAATATTAACAAGGAGGACAATAATAACAAGCGTATCCGATTTACTAATACAACAATTCCGTCTTATATCTCACGTTTCTATCTTTCACACATATTTCTATCTTAAACAAGGTAAAAAGATAGATGAACCTATTCGCCCGCTGAGATTCCATTCCGTTCCGCTGCGAAAGCGGAAATTGCTACAATAACGGCAATGTGGCGCTCGAGTGGACTAAAGTGGTCGCACTTAGGGCTTCGGTGTACAATTCAAAGGACCTTATCTTTTGTGAGAGACTTAATAGTTAGTTAAGCGATCGAAGCCGTGGACATTCGGTATCAATTCCCAATAGGATAAAACTGTTCAGCCGGAACAAATCACAGCTCCCTGTGTAGAGTACACAGTACGAATAGCAAATGCATTACTACCCTATATATTCTCTAAAAAATCATATACAATTGCTTAAATACCCTCACTAGCCCTACATACTTCAAAATACTGTTATTAATATCGAACAACTGCTATTTCTTTTTATCGTCTGCAGCCTTACCCTTATAACTTGTAAATATATTTATTTTTATTAAATTTGGTGGTTTGGTGGTTCGAAATTCGGTCCCTGACAATAGGGGCCCGGGGTTCGAATCTCAGGCACGCCTCACCTCTGATTTTCGAAATTACAATTATTACCTACTAATGAATTTTCAGTCTCCTAACGATACAGAAACGGAAAAAATCAATTATTTAATGGCAAAAACCCGTCTGCTTCAAAATAATTTACTAAAAAGAGAAATGCAAATACAAATAACAAGGGACAACCGATTTTTATCAATAATATTACAGGCTTGATTACTCTAAAATAAAAAAACGAATCGTCAACATCGGTCCACAAATGATGAAAATAACAAACAAACATTTATTAATATATACAGACGGACATAGGAATTCCTTTTTCATTGTCGGATAGAATAAACTACCTACTACCTATACTAAGTAAAGAGAATTTCATACAACAGGTTTTTGGACCAGAAAATTGCAAAATCTCAATTAAAAAATCTCGAACGGACCAAGCCCTATAAATAAACTGAAAATCATATTAAAAATGTATGTTGTAGAGGGCCGTCAAAAAAATAAGCAATGTTAAAAAAGGGTGCCTTATTTTTGCGTTCGTAATTATTTTCGGCTTTTCGCATATAACGAGGATTAACTGTAATTAGACTCGCCCTTTTTTAAATTCAGAAGTGAGATAAACGCCGCTTTTTTCATTGGATCGTTATCAAGTGGACAGGTTTAAGTCATAAGCGACAAGCGACTGTTTTACTTACCTCGGAACGTACTGTTAACACTATTAATCAAATATCATCCATAATTAATAAAACCCTAACACAAAACTCCAGCTCTTTAATCATTTCTTTATTATTTGCGGAATAACACCTGCAGGGGAACAACTCATTTATTTAAAATAAAACACTGACACCAGGCAATAATATATGCTATACAGCTTAAATTGTTGTATCCAAGTGTACGAACATTTGCATAACGGAATTTTAACCACTAGGCTATCACTGCTTGCCATTTAATAACAATATTAATAATAAAATTGATAAATGGATAAGGAAGAAGTAAAAGCTTCAATTTCATAATCTTCTTAGCCATACCCGCTATCTCTCGTAACATGGAACAGACGGTTCGCGGCACTAGAATTCACATTCATTTGTCAAAGTCAGGTGGTAGATTTATTAGTATTTATGGTAGGCAGTGGCCCAGTAACCCAACACCTTACCAACGAGACCTTGAATGTGTAATGCAAATTTTATGGATTAATAGTTGCACTATATAAATTACTAGGTGCAGGATATTGTGTTGTTACTTAGTGTTAGGGGTTGATAACCCTTATAGGCATAGTTATAAATAAGTGTAAAAGCTATTAAGTCATAGATACGAAAATTCTCGGACAAGTTTTTTGTCTTTGGGAATATTAAAAAATGTACATTATTAAGTATTATTCACATTTTTGAGACAAAAAATTGTCTTTGGGAACAAAACGTTGTCTATGAGTCGCTTAATATGCTAAAATAGACGTTGTAAAGGCTAAATGAGGCTTTGGTAATCATGAAGAGAGGAATACACGAAAACTAGTATATCATATATAGATTTATTACAATGTAGACAACTGAGGGTAAGTGATCAGTACCAACTGTCTGTGATCAACACTATAAAATTTTATTTGGTACTGGAGTCGCATCTCTAAGGATTCTACCACTTTTATCTGTAATTTTAAAAATTAATTGCTACTTCACGCAATAATAACACGTCTTATTGTGTCTATTTGCAAATGGTATTTGATGTATATAAGATAAAATAGTTGATTAAATAACAATTTAAAATATTCCCTTCCCGTGAACATTGTCTTGAACCCGATCCATCTCGAGTGCCTAAACTTTCCCTAAGTCGAGTCAACCCTTCAGAGATTTGGATCGACGTTAAGTGTACACAAACTGACAAATCAATCAATCAGAACCCTCTTTGAAGGATTTTTAGAGTAAACTAAATTTCGGGAGATAACTTTTAAAATACATCACAAGTGATAATAAACTAAAGATTTGAAACAGGTTTGGACAAGTCAGATCAGTATAAAGTCAATGATCTGTAGCAATCCGCATTGGAGCAGGATGGTGGAGTATGCTTCAAGCCTTCCCGAGGTGTAAGGACAGACCCGTGGCCAGCAGTGGCATATAAAAAAGGTTGCAGCCAATGATCAGTACAAATCAAGTAATTTGTATAAATAAAATTATCGTTGTGAGCGCGTCACGCAAAAAGTGATAATTTTCATAATTTTCTCAGTTTTGCTTCTTAAATACTTGGTACTTATTCACCAAAAAATCATAGAAGATATCTTCAGTTAATATAAAGACAGTCAGGTTCATTTTCAGAAAATATGTTTTATGCGTATTGTAAAAATATTCACGGTGTGTTCAACTATTTTCTCGTCATGCAGAATTGTGTTATTAACACGATATTTTATTTTTTTTTATCTTACACTAAACATATTGTTAATAGAATAAATAAAGCAGATGAAGTGGTATATTAATAATACTATAGCACTCGAGTGCTCGATCTTTTATGAGTGCTGTGCTGCTCTATTACTCTCTGAGCTGGGAGAAGACCGGTAGTCAACAATGGGACACAAAGAGGCTTGCAGACAAATATTCTTGTACATATAAAGTTAATTGTATGTAAAAACACTTATCTTCAAAGTACATATTGTATGAAGAACTATTTTTTTTGTAAACTTCAGTCTTCTGTCCTTTACTTTGATTTAATTATTCACTTAGCTGTCTAAACTTTGAAAGATTGAGTGATCTCCAGAGAATTATCAAAGTTAAGCTAATCCACACATGTACATATTGTTACACTTTCTAACCCAAATTCCACATAAAATTCCCTTTACCTTCGAACCATGACATTCAGGTAATCGCGGAATTTAAAACATTTTATTATGTAACAGGTAGTTAAGTAGCTACCCATGATACGTTTTATCTAATATCAATATTTTAGTCTAATTGTATGGAATGTGGTCACGGCGAAACTGTAGTGGCCGACCAACCAAACCTTATTTAAGAGTTCCATAATTTTTTATTTTTCTTACAAACTGAATGAACAAATTTTCGGACGGGCGGCCATTAAAATGTGACCAATATTTATAGTGGTTGATTTACATAATATCTATTAGACTGAAGGAATCCCAAAAATGTTGTTTTTACAACTATTTTAATTAATTTATTTCATTTTGAAGTCTCACAGATGGTTTGGTGCTAAGTTCCAACGACTTGTGTAAAAATCTGCTTAACACACAACTAAACCAGAACACCAATCCGCACTCCACCAGTACGCTTTGGAACAGCATGGTGAAGTACGCTCCCGGCCTCCTCCAGTGGTGGGAAGAGACCCGTGGCCAGCAGTGACACATAAAAAGGGTTTCAGGCAGGCAAACCAAAACACAGCCTGCATATGCACAATGAAATTAATTACATATCAAAATCTTTCAGTAAAATTAACGAAAACTGAAGCATGGAAAATTAGCATACCATTTCCCTCTAATCGCAAATAGCCAAAAACATCATTAAAACAATTCACCTCCCCTGACGTGCCATCAATCCCTCGTGCCCGCCAGGGGTTTCAAACTCGGTCGGAACTCAAGGACACGAGTGCGACCGACAGTTTTACAGCCCTGCCTAAAGAATTGCGCATTTATTATTTTTATTTGCCACGCTCCATTGTTGAACGGATTTTTTGTCGCTCGGTTAATATCTTGTATTGGTAGTTCGGATAGAGCGAACATTTGTAAAATATTTCTAGGGAAAGTCCGATAAAATCCAGGACACATTTCGCAGGGTCAGAACTTTGGGCTGTATTTCATGAAAGCTCTCAGATATGAATTAAGTTTGCGATGTGTTCACAAATATGGTGTATAAAATGTACCACCTCCACGTACCTTGTTATAAGTTTTTACAAATGTTTGTTCTTTAATTGTATTTGTATTGTTCTTTTGTTATCAACGCGTATTGTTACAATTAGCAATTCCTTATCTACATTTACATACAAATGCATCGATATATTTACATAACATAAGCTATCGTTTCTTGCGAAAAGACTTAAATGACACACGAATACATTGGCATTTTATATACATATAACGCTATCTGTACGCAAATTCTACTATCATGTATCATGTCGGTCTCAGATAGCAGGCAGGTCGCAAAAATTTCACTTTTAAAATATATAATGTATGCTTAAAATAACTATACAATTTCAACATAGATGATTGAAAAGCAGCTTAATCGTTACAAGCATTTAAAAATAAGCATTTAAATACATTCTATAGCAAAATCGATTCAGCTTTTCAATATTAACGTGGATTTTTGTTCGAATTGGTTCAGTCACAGTAGCGCGCTTCCGGGGGAAAGCATAAATCATTCACAGACATTGGTTACGCAATATCTCGCAGGTCGCTCTTGAAGTTCGCGGCCAACTGAATTCTGTAACATAATGAAGTTTTGCAACGATATCAGACGTGAAATGTAATATGTGGAAGTTTGAGATACGCACTTTTACATGTTTTATTTTCGCGTGGTTCTTTTTTGAAGACAACAATTAGGTGGGTTGTCTTCACAAAAGACACAGCTACCTGTGTTGTCTTCAGAACACCCGAGCAGGCGTTCTTCAAACAAGTGTTTCTGCCTTATAACAGCAGTGTCAAGCGCTGCTGTGTTACTATTAAGTGGTATGGTAAAGCATACATAAGGCATTCTAACTTAGTCCCATACCTTAGACTGAACTCCAGTACCATTTGGAGTGGATTCCCAATGTCTATGTTGACTGATGACGAATCAGTCCAAGTAGACTTTATGTTCGACTTTATGTAGTATTTCAATTCCATTAAAAAATGAGTTAACAGGTCCTATTGCTGTTTGAATGAACTACCATCACCACGCCTATTTTGCTGTCTATTCTAACTAAATAGCAGCAACGTAATCCGATAAAAAACTTACCACACTGGTCTGATACGCAGAGAGTTAGATCCCCAGCCAATCAGAAATTTAGGTGATTAATTTAAATTTAGATTTCTGTTCTGGGTCTGGGTGTTTGTGTATCGTCTTTGTGTGTTTACATGGCACCCACGTTACAGGGAATCCTAGTGTGGGGCTATGAGTGTAGAAAGCATCTTTATAGCGTCTATATAGTCCCGCGGCTAGCGTAAATCTTAACCGATCTACAAACTTAAGCAACGTCAGACGCGGTCACGAGTTGGACAGGTGACATGAGTCACGACTTGGACGGGTGACCGCTAGTGGCTAAATTTCATGAGTGCTTCCGTGTTGCGGAGGGCACGCTAAGCTGTCGTTCCCGGTTTTTATTCTTTCATAATAGTCGTTAAGCCAAGATGGGGACCTTATAGATGGATTAAAAACTTCCAACGCGGGTTGCCCAATAACTCGTATACCTCTCCTACAATCCGCAGCGTGATGAAGTATGCTCCAGGTTTTCTTCAGTTGTGGGGAATAACCGTGGCCAGTATTGGCACATAAAAAGCGTTGCAGGCTTCAATTTAGTAATCAGTCAAAACCTGATCTATTTCGCTTTGGTAACATTGCCTAACAACAGGTGGAAGTCAAGCTTTACGCTTCTGTTACATAACATTTCTATCGATGTCGCTCCACAGAATACAATACCGCTATTAATAAAATAATTCCCTCCTACGCTACGTTTATGAGGCTACAATCGTTCGGAGGAGGCATAAATCATTCACAGGCCAACGCATCGGTTTCGTTATATCTACCGCAGGTTTCAAGGCTCGGAATTATTTTATTTTGCTGAAACAAATGGGCGTTACGCTGAATTTATTACCGGTTACTAAGTGGGAATAACGATGCGTGCTTAATAAGTAATGCGTGGAATTTGCGTACTTAGTTACCGGGGAATTTAAGCCGGTAGATACGAAATGGATTTAATTACTCGTATCCAATTTGATTTTTTGTGGTAGCACCTAAATTAAACCAAATATTGTAATAAAACGTTTCGTGACTAATTAGTTACAATACAAATTGTATAATACGATAATATTAGTTTAAAACGAAATTAATCCAATATTCATATAAACTTACGTTAAAATTAATTTTAAAGAGATTTTGTTTCTACGCGTTAATCCCTGGAAGTACTTATCGGAATTGAAAAAAAAAAAATTAATTTGGTAGAACTTTTATTAAGAAAGCTTTTAGGCTATAATTTATAAAAATCGGTAACCTGGAACTAGGTATTCACCTTGTTCTTTGTTGTATGTAGCTTCATAGATAGGATAGGTCAATGAAAATTAGTATTCCATTTTTTACGTGGGAAAAGTAGGAGAATGCTGTGCACCCTGTTTTTGTGCACACTTTATATACCTATTATATAAAACTTGTATATTGTTACAAATGCAAGCACTCATCCCCTACTTAGTCTCATAGTATACATTTCCAATAAATCTCTCTGCAGTTTGTTTAATATTATTGTACAGCAAAATATCATAATTTTAGACTTTTTATACCTGGTTAAACATTCAAGCAACTTCACTTGTGAATTACTTGAAATTACTTTAATTAAAAGTTTGCGAAGATTAACCAAATAACAACTAAGCAAAAGGTGTTAATAAAATAAATTTAAATGCCTACCTTAAACTAATTAATACTAACAGATGGAGTATAACAGTAAACTAGAGTCATCATTCAATCACCGAGTTACGAAACCCCATCAATAACATAACTGACTGCTACAATCACCATCGATCTCACTACTTGTTATGGTATATTGATAATATTGCATTAATTATAGGTTATTCGAGTTTCTATTGTTTTGCCATGCTCCACTGTGATTTAGGATTCCGTAGTTAATAGTGATTCGACTTTGCCACACTTATTTCTAGCTAATAACAACAGTTAAAACAGCTGTGTTCTGGTTCTGAAAAGTGTAATGAGGGACAGAAACTGAATCGTCAGAAGTAGCAAAATATTGGCTTTTCTCCGGTAGGAACCACTTAGAAAGGATTGAGTCCTACCTGACGACAGTCATAACGTGAAATATACGTACATATAGCTACTGCTACTGCTGCTGCTGCTGCTGCATACTGATAAAATCATCTTCCTTTGGTCTCCTCTGTATATAGGTAAATAAGTCGTTTATGGGCGGTATCTAGGCAGTGTCAGATGTTACCCACTACGGAGTCCAAGTCTTTTAAAAGCTAATTTATTATTCTTCTCTCTCTTTTTATTCTTCTTCGTGATTTCTTCTATCTACTTCTCACTTGTACATTCTTGTCAAAATAGTTGTGAAGACCTTGATAAAGAATTCTTGTTCTTGCCGAGAGTTGGAGTTATATGGGCAATACTTCTACACTTATGCTGATTACTTGCATAATACTATAACTCCGTTGCTATTTTTATTGTGTGCGTCTAGGAGCTCTTCAGCGCTTTCCTCCTAGTCTTTACAACATCACTGGTTCGATTAATTTCTCATATCTCGAGATGTGAAAGAATTTCAAGATGTATTATTGCAGCACTAAGCACATCTTTCATTCAAACTTAAGTTGAGTGCAGCGGCGTAGCTACCGTATGACGGGGCAGTGCCCCGAGGCTCCAAGATCAAGGGCCCACGTCGGCCTCCATAGACGACATTAGATTGTAAATTATCATTTGAAAATAATTATATTATAATATTAACGTAACTGACATCTGTTTGACTATTCTTTATTGTAGGTTAATTTTTTTAGTTAATATATTTTTTTTAGTCTAATTTTCTTAATCTACGATAGAACCTAGATTTAAATTTTGCAGGCTCTTGATTATATAGCTACGCCACTGTTTCAGTGATTATGTATTTAGTGGTATTAGTACATTATGGAGTTATTGGTATGAAATTTCCGGAGCGGGAATTATTACGACTATACTAACAAAAGGTATCGGTAAACGAACTACTCTTGTAAAATACAGTCCTGATTGCGAACTGATGAGTGGCGGTCTGCCAACAGACGGGTATTGATGGCGTCATCAGTTAGCACCATTCTGCGGACGCTAAACTGATTTCAGCTCAGTTAAGTCCTAACTGAAATTTGTTGTGAACCCAATAGTGTTTAGTATTGGAACTGTCTAACTGACGTTAATAATGGCACAAGTTGAAAGGTATAGTATTTAGCTTAGCAATTGCTTTTTCTTGTCAGGGGAGGTTTGTATAAAATATTGGTAATTTTGTAGACTAACTAACGTACTTTATACCTTTCTAGCATTTCATATCCTACGATGTTCTCCGCGCGATTTTTGGTTCTTGAACTACCCGCTAAGCCTGAGTAAATGTTCATGAAGTTGAATTCCCCTGAATATTTAAGGAAATATAATATTATTTACAATACAATGTAATACAATATATTGAGACAACATTAAACTTAACCAGGTAAAGAGAGTGAACCTAGTCTTTATAAAAAAGGAAGGAGTTGCGCATTAAGTACCTACTTAATCACGTATAGTCATTATGCAGGTACACTGAGTAATATATAGGCACTTGTTTTATAATGTTGACGGAATACATCAATTTCGAAAAATCGAATCTGGATTTCAAGTGGGAATGTAGCTAATTTGATTGGTCTATATATGAAAGCGGTACATTTCAACCTTTGCTGTGGACAGCGGAACAGTTAAAAAAGCGAGGGTATCTTGCTCATGACGGGACGTATGGTCACGTTAGGTATATCGGGTTTTGGCAGTAATTCTCTATTTATAGCAATCGAAAAATATACGCCAAATTAAGCAAATGGTTACTTCGTTTCCGTGCTTCGGTTTACATGTTATATCTGCAAAATTAATACAAATATTTTATAGTTAGTTAATTTAATCAGTAAGTTTAAAATATATTTGATTTGATAAAAGGTTAGATAAATCGATTAACAACTGATATTCTACACTCAATTTATTGTACGAATATTCAAAATAATATAAAGTATATTCACAAATGTATGAGGAATGTGCGCCGTATTTTCGAAATTATATGCGTATTACACATTAAGTTTGCTAAACGGTGAAGGAAAACGTCGTGAAAGAAAAAGAAAAATATTCTCATAGGTATGTGAAGTCCACCAATCCGCACTTGGCTATTGTAGTGGACTATGACCTAAATCCTTCTCACTGTGAGAGGAGACCTGTGCCCAGCAGTGGGATAAAAATGGTTGATTCAATATTTCGAAATATAATTAATCATTGTGGCTGAATGCCATCCAAAGTGCGTAAAAGCTAGCATATTGAAGTCATCTCAGTCAGCGCTAATTCCGATGACTGCTACATGGCAAATGAGTTCTGAATTCCCACTGAATTATTTATCTTTCCACGATATTGTTTTGTGTTCGTGAATCAAAATGTACCGTTTAATTTGGACGCGTCGATTGTCAATTTGCGGAGTAATGGTTTGTTTCGGTTATTAATAATGCGTTTGATTATGAAGTATTGCAGTTTCATTTCGGACTGATCCAATAAATCGAATATTGATGAGAGCCGAGTATTATATTTGGACCCAGACTCATGAGTTCGACTCGAAAACTCTGTTCTCTTACCAACCAAGGTGACCAAATTACTAGGGACAGTACACAATCTTCATTTTTCTAGAAAAATTCTTAATTAACATTTTGAATTAACATGCTGAATTACCGTTTTTTTCACCTAAAATTTATTTTTGTGGAATAGTTGCGCTATAAAATCCTATAAAACCTAGAACCAAGGATCTGCTGCAAAACTAAACAATATAATTATCACGCTAAACATTTTAAAAGCAACCGAATTGGGGGCGTCCATAAACTACGTGAGGTGTTTAAGGGGGGGAGGGGGTCGAGTCAAATCTCATCTAATCTTACGTTG
>DWJS01000540.1:0-11025 GCA_018248975.1 Codatractus imalena | reverse complement strand
ATCACCTCGGTACTGATTAAGTTCTTAAAGTCAAAGTCAAAATATTTTATTCAATGTAGATTCTTTACGGAATTCTTTTTGAACTTCAAAAATGTACCACCATTTCGTAAGGTTACGTTATGGAGAAGAAGCGGCGTAAAAAACTCTATAACACACACCTTTGTCCTAAAATATAAAAATTACAAATCAATAATATAAATTAATTGTGCATGGGGAGCTTCAACCTACACGTTCCCATCGTCCATATCCAAATCCAGAATGATCCTCCAATATATGGGTACAGGTGCATCATGGTACATAGTTGCTTCTGTAAACAAAGGATGCCAACGGTTTTTATAATATTTTATATTATTATTCAGTTTGTTTATTAAATGTAAATGTTCTTATGATTCTTAGGGTTGTGTGATTTACTGATGGTATGTTTAAATAAATAAAACGGTACTCTGTTTCTAAGGTTTCGCTGTCAGTCTTTCCAACTGTCAGAGGGATCTTATGAACTATAATTAGTAGAAATTTAAATTTTGTATACTACTATACGCCTACAACAACAAATAAGAAAATAAAAGTTAAATAGAAGCTTTAAGAATAACAAATCTGACCTATAGGAATCTACGCCATTCGTTTTGTCCTTGGGCGGTGTACGAGTACCCACACGACGGATGACATTGTAAGATTTTGTTATCAAATCCGAGGGTATTTATACAGGTTGAATTTTTCAAGTGAGTCCGAAACTATAAGGAATAGCGAAAAGTACTCAAGGAGTCTCGGGTCCAGTATTAATGGCAAATAAAACTGCATGATTAGATTTTATAAAATCAATATCGACTTGAACTTTAATTAATTTTAAACAGTAAAGGTTAAACCTTAAGTTATAAGGTAAGGTAATAAAGGGATTTTGAAAATGAGCTCATTCCTCAAGTTTGCCGTCATTATGCCGTTAGTATGTCATAACTTCCCAGAATTCGTTACTTATTAGTGTCATTATCGAAGGCCGTAACAAGTGTGTGGGTGTGTTTTTTTTAATGAAACGGTTCGATACCTGGCTGGATATTGATTTTTTTAAATTCCAATGATGCAGTTTTATCTTTCATCAAAATCGGGTCCGAGTGTCCTTTGAATACTTTTCCCTGTTCTTCATAGTTACAGATTGCACGAATTGAAAAAATCATGTAGCACTTGTTTAAAAGGTCCTTGATGGTTTGGAATCGCTTAGAGTCCACCATATTTCATTGAGGTATTCAAGCTAGAATACCTACTATTAACTACCTACGAAATAACTACGCTACGTAATACAGTAATTTATAACAAAATTTACTACGTGATTAAGTTATCTGAAGTAATCCATGCAATAACTAGTTATTGATACGGTATTATTATCAACAAATATAGTATAAATATACATGCATTTGAAAAGAATACCATAATTTATCCGACAGCAAGGTAAGCTTCGAATGAATTAATTCAATTTTTTATTTTTTATTTTGTATATGTCATATTATATATAGATCTACTTGCACTATGCGATAAATGTAGTGCAAGTTTTTTTTTCAAATTGCTACATTTAAACTGAGACTGAGACTAAAGTGACTAAACTCCACAAATATTAAAAAGTTTTTTTTTTTTTAATTTAGAGCTACAATCTCTCTCTCTCTCTCAAAATCTCAGAACTGTTCAATAAATCAATTTTAAATTTACAATATGTTCTATTTTCCACCGATTAATTAAGTACTTTTTAGGCCTAAAAGTTGACGATGAAATTCCTGGTTGTATTCGCTGCCATCGCGGCTGTGGCCTTCGGCTACCCTCCGACTACCGTATGGACACTCGATGAGCTTTCTACAGCTCTCCAGAGCCCCAACACCGACCCCATTCTGAAGCCTTACCTCGAGGCCGCCCTGAACGAAATGATGGCTGCTCTTATGGCTGGTGAACAATTGGTACGTATCATAATATTATAGATACTGTTATTTATATCAGAACCTTTGATCAGGTGAACTGCGCGCTCGTTTGTTTCTTGCAAAAAAGGCTTGTGAACTTGAAAGATCGTAGTTCATACATCCCTGCATGAGAATTAAGAACTGTAGAAGTATTATGTAAGAACGCATAGTGATTTTAATATGTGTAGCTTCATTGCAAACACTTTGTAGATTTTCTCTAAATGGAATATGGAGGGCCCAATATATCTTTTCTGTCATATTTGGTGACAGATGAGTATCAAATTGTGAGAGGCACATGTCACGATATCTTAGTGTTAAAACTAGGTAATTAGGATTTAGGGATCCGTACGTACTTATATGCTAAGAGAGAGACAATTAAGTGAGGCATTCCAATTTGGGGCACTAACGCATCTGTGGCCAGATAGGACTCCAATCCTGTCTGGTGTTGATTACAGATTTCGACGGGCGACTGTTGCTATTAACTCTCAAGTAGACATTCTTTGCTACTCCTTTTTAATAAAATTATTTATCATGTGTCTATCAAATTACTTTATTTATTAGAGAATAATTCGGGTCGATTAGGAACGAGAGAGCGATTTTTCATATGGGCTATTAGATGACGCATAGTAAATATATAATAGTGTTGTGCTCATGGTCAATAAACTGCCAGGTGTACAACAAATATGTAAGCCTAGCTGATGCCTACCCGAAGGAGAATTCAACAAAGGTCTGTATGGCACATGATACCACTATAATTCTCACACATGTAATTCACATGTGAACAATTAATTTAGATTTGTTCTGGGTTTTCATGTTTTTACTGTATTTGCGACAATAATACCCACACAATGATTCGGAGAAACTTATAATGATTGCCGTCATTTATTAGTTCCATTGTTTTCTTCTACCAGCTGAACATGTATACTTTTGTCACCAGACGCACATCACCGTCCCTATGCCTCACGTGTACACCTACGACCTGAACCAGCTAGTCGAGGCTATCCAGAGCCCTAGCACCAACCCCGCCCACATTCCTTACCTGGAGGATGCTCTTAACGAGCTCATGCTCGCCCTTCACTCTGGCTCTGACAAGGTAAGATATAAGTATTGGTCGAGCTACGTCTGAGTAAATTAAGTAGACCTTGAGCTAATTCTATGTTGAGATATCGTAATTTAACATTAAGTTAAGATACACCATCAGTAAATACTATGGATCTACAAATACGCTGACTACGGCAACACTCTTGCTAGAGCAGCGCTTTGACCGTTAGTAAACGTAGAGCTTCTTAATGATAATGAATGGACTTCATACCGGTTTATTATATCCGTGAAATGAAATATTTGTTAATATATCCGTAGCTTTAAAAAGGACGCATCTTTACAGAAGATGCGTCGGGCGAATATATTCGTTTGAATTAGAATTTGCTTACAAGGTCAATTAGCACGCTCTACATTTTATTAGCTATAACACTGTTCTAGCGTTACGCGGCCGACGATGCGCAGCGTATTTTCTGTTACATGTGCATTCATCCTAAACGTTTCGAATTTTAGGAAGTGATCACCGTGGTCATCCCATCTGACCTGCCTGTGCCCGACAGCATCGTTGAAGCGCCCGAACTTGTGCCCGCTCCCGTGGAAGCTCCCGTCGCTCCTGCCTCCAGCCCTCTCGTCCAGATCATCGTCAACGTCCAGAAACAAGGAGAGGTAAATATTCATCACCAATCTTTTCTGATAGGAACTAGTGATTTCTCACAGCCCTCGATGAGGGCTGAATGCTCTGATGCAGAATGGTAGAGGAATGTACCAGTTAGTGGCTAAAATGTGTAGAATGTTTTGAAATTATCCATAAGACTTCGACACGTAGACCTGGCTGATCAAACTAAGGTTTGGCATATCATAGTTTTCGAAATAGGATATAGTAAAATGAGGTGCCATCGCAATCAAATCAAAAATCATCAATTTTTTGAATTTTTTTTATGTTATGTTTTTTTACACAATATTATTTAGTAAAATTTCTTTACATTCATCTTGCGTTTCATCTCAAAATCTTATAAGCAAATATGTTGAACATAAACAAATTGTAATGGTGGTATTGTTTTAGGTTGCTGATATTGTATCTCCCGTCGGCGTTGTCCCTGTTGAAGAGTACGAAATCGCCCCCACCCCAGTTCAAGTTGTTGAGGATGCTTTCGTTCCCGAGGAATACAACCCCGTGGACGTTATCCACCCAGTCAAGCCTGTTCTCCCTATCATCATCCCTGGCTTCCCTCCCGTCCCTCACCCCATCCCCGGCTTTGGACCTATGATCTAAGAAATTAATATACTATCAGATTTAAAAACCCCGTGGATATATCAATAAAGTTGTTTTACAAAAAATATACATATGTATCATTTAAAAGTAATGTTTAAGTGCACAAAGGTTTCAATTACCAACCCGATGTAGGTATCTTAAATAAATAATTATACTGTAAAGTAATAGAACATTCACAATTAAAAAAGTAGAAAAAAGTACAATAGTTGACAAAAAGGGCTGAGTTTCTCAGTTGAGGTCGTATTCCGATCCGGCAGTAATATAGGAAACAATAAATATACCCGTATATTTGTCAATTTCCAAGTGCCCCCGTGGGCCTACAAAATATAGATACGTTTCATTTCATTTCATTCATCCAAACTAATTTGAGTTTTCTAGTGGAGGCCCTGATTTAGCAGTAGAGGACCAAATGTGGACAATTTTCTGTACCATGATCTTATGAAGGCAGGATACAGGCTTGATGAAATCAGCGTCATCCTGTTCGGCACGCCTTATAAAAGGTTTATACTTTGGAACCTTAAATCAGTTACGACTAATCAGTTTGGCTAATATTTCCAAAAGTTCAAAACGTTCTATCAAGATTACGTAATTTTAGCGATTAAGTAGTAACCGCACCTGAATCATTCGATCATGATTTATGACGATATTGATATTTGAATCATAAAAGCCGGGACAGATAAAGATTCTTAGAGATACAGATAACCTAAAACAACCTTTGGATGAACCATGCACTAGAACACGCATCACATGATCCAAGCCAAAAATTCCATACACGATTAGATTACATTGACACCCTGATAATATATAAATATGTCATCTATTGTACGTGTACATTTTGGAATCGTAACTGCTGTAATTATCTATAAATATTATGAAATAACGCCATGTTTAAAAATAAATATAAAGTATTTTGGCGTCATTTCAAAAGAATCACTTGTATGTTTGTATCTACTTGTATATAGCAAGTAAAATTTATACTATCAAAAGTTATGTCGCGCGGTTTTATCCGCGTTTAAATACGGTGCCCACTTTCCCCATTCTACCCACATATATTATTGCAAAACCATTTACATTGATATTTCGCGTATATGACCGCGCCTCCTCAAGAGGGGTCAAGCTGGATGGGCCAGTGTGCATCATTATCAGCCAACTTATCTTTTATCTCAAGTTGCAGCGACACGTAATACATTTCTCACGAAAAATAAACTATGACTCGCCGAAATGGGAACATTTTTATCAACATTTCGCGTCCCATGCGAAAAATTTACCACAATGTGTCAACAATTCTTGGAGATAAAATTGGTCAAAATATTATCAATATGTTGACATACCAAGCCCACTTATATCAGTACTTTGATCATACGTGATTTATAAAGCCGGAGAAATACAAAATAAACGCAGTTCGCATCGAAATTTCATAGTGTATTTGCTACCCGCATTTCTTTCACAAGTAAGTTACTGGTAATTTCCTAACTAACAACCTCAAATATTAAGTGTCCTACAACAATATTGTAGAGGTTAGTGATTGCAGTCAATTTAATTGTAGTATATAATAAAATGTTACTCACTTACTAAGATACTTACTATTTACCGTATTGGTTTACAAAGAAATTCATTATTAAGATTGCTTTTTTAACTTATAAAAGAATAGTGAGATAAACATATTTATCAGTCAAACTATGACGTGAGGACCTGTAGAAAATTATTTCATTGTATTAGGGGGCGTCCACCAATTACGTGAGATGGTCAAGGGGCGGAGGATGTCCAGTCAAATATCATCTAATCTTACTTTTTGGTGTTGGCAAATATTACCCTATTTTTCTGCTTTCAACAGAGCAGAGATGTAAACATCTTTATAAACCAATTAAAAAAACCCAAGGATCTATAAAAAATTATCGACCTACGTACTAAGAAATATTAAATTACAATAAAGAGAAACGGGTTCAGCACCAATATTATAATCTGCATTGTAATAATTTCTCCACAATTTTAAATGTTGTTGTGACTACCCACGTGGCGGAGCGAACGCCATATCGGTCTGGCGCAGAGGGTTCGATCACGACCAGCCAGGCATCCAAATGATAAATTTAGTTTTGTTATGGGTCTGGGTATTCGTCTTTGTGTGACCAAAACATTCATGACACAGGGAATCCTCATCCTCCTCATATGATTTGTGAAAACGTCTTTTAATAGTTATAACAGAACATAGTAGTGAACATATACGACATACATATCGTACATATGTCGCATTGTAAATTCATGACATGGACTGCCGGGATAGGTTTCCTCTCAAAGTGAGAAGGGCTTAAGACATAGCCACCATGTCATCCGACAGGTCTCCTCTCAGAGTGGGAAGGGCTAAAGCTACCACTAAAGCTAAGTCACCACGCTAGCCAAGTACGGATTGGTAGACTTAAGACACATTTGAGTTTCTATTTAGTAAACGGTCAGGCATGTAGGTTTGTTCACGACGTTTTCCTTCGCCGTTAAAGCATGTCAATTAATTTATAATACGCTTACACCTTTTACCAAACGGAAGTGTACGCTTGGACTAAATTAGTCGTGTCTATGTACCTCATAAGTCACAAGAAACAATATTGTGCAGGTATATATAAAAAAAACTAAGTTTTAATACGATTTAATCCTATCTGAGGTCGGTTAAAGACGGTCAGTCCCCCAGAGAATAAGAGACATCAAATGATATAGGAAAACAATTTGACATTTCAGAGCAAAACTACATTTTATCCTTTAGATATGGAAGTTTTTTTTATATTAGGGGATACGAGTGTGGAAAGTAAAATATTAGCCGATTGTTTATCAACCGTTTCTGTCCCAATGCTGGGCACAGGTCTCCTCTCAGAGTGAGAAGGATTAAGGCCTTAGTCCACCACCCTGGCCAAGTGCGGATTGGTAGACACACCTTTGAGAACTTTTTCTATCAGTTATGCAGATTTCCTCACGATGTTTTCCTTCACAGCTAAGCAAGTGATAATTAATTTCTAAATACGCACATAATTTCGAATAATCAGACAGTGTACGTGTCTAGGTTTTGAACCCTGGACTCCATTAGCCGATTATGTTAATATAATGTTAGCATTATTTAATTAAATGCATTAGTTTAAATAATCATAAATATTTAAAATGTTTTTCACAGATAATCCAAAATGTCTGGAGTTCCCAAAGTTACTATTGACGAGCTGTCCAAGGGTATCGAAGACCCTACCAACAGTGGCAGTGCAAAGAAGGTTCTCGAAGGTGTACTAAACGACTTCATGGACCTGCAGTACGGTAAGGAGACTCCCTACACCACCGGCAAGACGGTATTACCGATGGACACCACGATAGAAGACGTGGATTCTGCGAAAGCAAGCGAAACTACCGAGAAGAAATTCCGCGACATTTTTGACAAGATCTCTGAAACACACAAGAGTGGAGACCTGACTCCACAGTCGGAGAACGATGGCACTTGGGACTCCAAATTCAACCCGGTACTCGTCTTTGTTACTCCCAAGAGATTAATTTGAAATATTCCTAATGTATTTGTAATTTACTCGTAAGTTTTAATTAAATTATGCATGCACATTCATTTTAAAACAATAATTTATTATTCCGTTCACCACGCAATGCATTAAAGTATTATCTATAAATAAAAATCATATTAACACTGATGTATTTTTTTTTTATTATATTCAAAGGAAGTGAAACTTATTTTAAAATTTTCATCGTTGTCCGTCCGAAAAAGATGGAACTGATATGTAGTTGTCACAAGAACTTTAAAAGTTCCTGAGAATTCCTTACGAAAATTCTGCCTTGTTGTTGTGCATAGGAATGGTGAAGCGTGTAAAGCCCCGTGGCTTGTGTAGATCTCAACCGGTCTAGGAATTTAAGCTACGTTGGGCGCGGTCGGTAGTCAGATGGGTGACCGCTAGTGGCTAATTTCATGCACGCTTCCGTACTTCGTTCCGTACTTCGGGCACGTTAAGCAGTCGGCCCAGGTAGTCATCTCCGGATAGCAGTCGTGAAGCCACGTTGGAGACCTTATGGATAGTTTGAAAAACCCCCCACCAATTCGCATTAGAGCAGCGTGGTGGAGTATGCTCCAGGCCTTTCCCAGTTGTGGGGAGAGACCCGTGGCCACCAGTGGCACAACAAAACCCAGGCAACCCTTTTTATGTTGCCCACTGCTGCATAGGAATGGTAGACCCCTTCGTGGTGCGGTGACTTTCCGCAATTTGTCAAGAGATGGCGCCACAAGTATTCTAAATCACGCTATCGAAGTTTTCTCAACATCTTGCATATATACGATATATGAGTGTAGAAAGCGTCTTTTTTATATACAAGTTCCGAACTGAGGTTCTCCGCAGCTCCGAAAAGGAGACCAAAACCGATTAAATTATTATATATACCGATAACCGATTAAAAGAGATTATGGTCTTCTGTCCCTCCCAGTCTTAAGCTCTATCCGGGGCTGCCTTAAAACACCCGAAGAAGCTGTCAAGGCCTCTATGGCCAACAGCAACTACACATTTAGAAAAAAGACTGTGAGCACGGTCGCACCCCAGGCATGATAAACTGGCGAGAGATCTCCCATTGCTAAAGTGGGAACTTCGATAGTATACCACACCTATTTCTGACTTATCTTTTTGTTTGAAGGATTGAGAGGTTAAGAGTTTGGTTAAGAGATCCTCAGAAAACAAATATTATTCACCATGAAGTGAACTGCTCTTCTGTTCTTTCTTCTTTTTACATAAAATTATAAACATTTACAGATGGTAAGCCCTTTGTAGTTTGATTCCGGAGATGCCGTAACACCTGTTTCTGCTTCATAACAGCAATGGTAAGCGTTGTTGCATTATGTTTGAAGGGTGTGGTAAGGGACCAAAGACAGGGTTCCAATCCCCACTGTGTTTTATTACAGATGTCTTTGGGCTGCCCCAAACAATACTTATTTTATTTATGTTATAATGAGTACTGTTATGCATTTCTTTGCCTTCAAAGTATGATGATAAATTGTTTACTTCCAAGACGAACAAATAAGTCAGTTTAATGGAAGTTACGGGATAGTCGTATAAAATTGTGCTCGAGATTTTATTTTGTAAATAAACGGATGAAAACATTTCAAAGTTTTTGCTTAATAAATATTATTGAATAACACTTTCCATTTAAGTCAGACAGACATTAAACAAATGTCTGGAATTGTTCTGATCCACTGATGAGTAACGATATAGACTCTACATCAAACTGTTGTCTCACTGGTATATATATATAGACTTCACTGCGTAAACCACGTGCGGATTGTTTCATTTCACAAGCCTTTGACAAGCGGTAATTAATCTCCGATATACAAATTATTGAAGTGCGAATAGGCATACGGCTGGTTTAGATCGTAACTGGTTCACAAACTTAAACTATGTATGTCGAGCGCAGTTGTAAGTTGATTGTTCGCTAAAGTAGAGGCGCATTTCTTTGCGCTTCTTTGTTCAAGTTTAAGTATTTTTAAATCTTCGATCAGGAGTCTATTTAATTACTTTCTCTATGATTTGTACAAATAAAATTCTTTGATGGTTATTTATTTCATAAAGTTTATAGAATAGAGATTTATCTCAGTCTTTCAGTTTGTTTTAAGACATCAGGTAAATAACGTATAGTTCAAGGTTTACGAATCGGATACTTTTGTTCATGTTCTGAAAACTGGAATACTCGCATTTAGATCAGATCTCTGTCTGTCTGTCCATATGTGTGTTGAATACATCGGCTCAGAAAATTAAAGTGTGGGGCTATGGGTACAGAAGGCATTATTTATTCATAATGGAACATTTAATATTATCTTTATATATAAGCTGTGGCATATTTATGTATACGTTATTGTATAACATTATATATTGCATAGGATATAAAATAAATAAAACAATTCGTTTCATAAAAACGCAGATGTTGTACAAAACGTATTATTATTTGAAGTGAATTCACCAAAGTGGTTACTCGCCCCAGTTAATCCACCGAAAAGCAATTGAAATACCAATATTTCTGGCATGTTAAAATCCATGAATTTATATGTACATATTATAATACTCTGTACTAATTGTAAGGGGGACAAAAAAAAGGGGACTTTGGCGACTTCTATTTATGTTTTTTTTCGTCTGTGTAGTTAATATTCTTTTAAGCTGTAAGATCCACTTTTAAGTTTTTATAAATCTTTTAACATAGTGGTTATTAAAAGCGTCGAGCTGAGCTTTTACCTTGCCTCGGCCGGTGAATTCACGTGGACCCACTGCAAGGGTGTAATCGTAGACACGTAAAAACATAATATACATATATTATAATGAAACTGAAATTAAACTGATATAAAATAGGATGCTTGGCCGAATCAGTTTTGAACTTATGGTTTAATATTTGTATTAACTAACTCACTTATTTGGTACATACATATTGGTACGTATTTTTACGGGTCATATACGGGTCAAATTAAATAAACTTGTTAATGAGTTCTGAAAGGTGTGCTGGAAATCCAAGCTTAAAAATGTCATTAGAGAAAGAAGCCATCCTGTTGGTTTCTCTTATGTTAAATTCAAATCGACATTTGTTTTAAACATTAGCAAAATAACTAATTAAATTATTTGAAGGTTGAACAGAAAATAATAAATACCCTAAACACGCAAAAATGACGACCGACTTCAATCGCAACACCTGTATGTATGTACTACATATACTGTACAAAAAGTATCGCGAATTTTGTGTATTTTCAAAAATTATTTATTTATTCGTGAATATCTATTT
>DWJS01000539.1:0-11036 GCA_018248975.1 Codatractus imalena | reverse complement strand
GTTTGTTCCGGGTAATCTCCAAAACTACTGGACCGATTTTAATAGTTTTTTCACCAATTGAAAGCTACGTTATCAGAACGTAACATAGGCTATATTTTATTTTGAAAAATATTAGGGATCCTCAAAAAACTGCAATAATGCAACCCAAGGTAGTAAAATTTTGATTATAAAATTCGTTATTTGGCGTGCTTGCGTCCACGCGGAAGAAGTCGCGGGCACCAGCTTGTATACAATAAAGTATGTGCGGTACTGCGTAGATAACAATAGTTTTGAACAAAATATCCATTTAATATCAATGGTAAACACATGAAAACAATGGTTTTTTCTCGAAGTCTGCGATATTAGATTTAGAATGATGTCACGTGGCTAACCGTACATTTTCATACAAACTAAACGTGTACGCAAAATTTTAAATCTATATATCAATTGGATGAAATCTTGCAACTGAATTTTAAAATAGTTTTTAAAACTTAAAATGGAAGTTTAATTACAGATTGGAAAATATTGATGTACAAGCATTTAACCATTTTCCTGAAAGACGAGCGGTTTTTCTTCTAGTCATCAGTTGTATAGTACGACCATAATAAAATAATTCACTATTGTGTAGTTAGGATGGATGTTTATTGTTCCGTGAAAAAGGGTAATGATTCCTTATCCAATTCGCCTTCGACGGTACATGAAAAGAATACATTTACGGCCCCGTCAACGAAAATAGCCATTGATTGCATTTGAGGGAGATCGAACCGTCCTTACAATTGTTAAATATAATAATTTTAACCGTGTAAGCGAACAAATGTAAAGGATGCAAGTAAAGAAACCAGCAAAATGCTTTAAAAATAAATTAATATAAAAAGTGTACCATTGTTAATGTATAAAATATTCGTAGCGTAAATAATTTCAAAATTATAAGCCATATTCGAGGCATGTCGTCATGGAAGATCACGCTCTAATTCCGTTCCTTCCGATTGAACACAATACTTCATCTCGTATTCTGGCTGCTGATTCCCAATTGATGAATTCGAGATGGAATAAATACGAGTGAAAATTTTACAATTCCTTTATCTCTTCGTCCTTATTTTATTCCTTTATTCTTTAACTCTTCGTCTTCACACTACATAGCGCCGCAGCTTGTGTAGATTGTAAGCGTAGTCGATCTATAAAGCTAAGCAAGGCCTGGCGCAGTAGGGAGTTGAATGGGTACTAGTAACTAAATATCTTCCGTGATCACTAAACCTTTACATGATGGTGGATTATGCTCTAATGTTTGTACAATTGTTTTATTAATTTGGATGTGGATTTGCCAATTTTGTTTTCATTCAGATTTATTTTTCGAATATTACAAATTGTCATCATCATGAACGTTAAGTTCATGATGATGACAATTTGTGTCACGCAGATGGCCACAGGTATCTTCTTACGCATCTGTCACGGACTAATGAGGCCACCACGCTGACCAAGCACAGATTGGAATTCACACACCTTTTTTAAAAATGCTTTAGAACTCTCAGGCATGTAGTTTTGTACGATGTTCTCTTCACCGTTAAAAAAGTGATCAGTCATTTGTAATAAGCACATTTCGAAAAATGTGAAGTGCGTCCCTGCGATTCGTTTAAACCCTGGACGAGAATTGGGAAGCTCAATTTCGAAAGATTAAATTATTATCACTGCTTTGCTAGTGAAAGTTATCGAGTGAATGAGTACTTGTACTATTGTTATTAGCAATGAAAAACATTTAGGCACAAACAAGTTGGCTATGATCTACCCTTTTTATAAACTAAGCCCTTCTAATTCTGAGAGCGGATTCGAACCCAGCTTCGGAATACCACGTAATGGAAGGTGATGATTACGTAAAAAAATTGTGTTGCGATATTACACGAATCTATCATCAGTTACTGGAAGTGCTTTGTGAGAATTTGCGAATGACACTGTTTTCGTTCGCCGGAGCGCTGAAAAATTTCTCTTGATATTTCCAGTGTAACGACTTTGATTTTGTTTTTATATTTCAAAGTTAATTTCCGAACGAAATTATATTCGAACATGTTCCTTGTATTAAAAAATCGGAAAGAGCGAGTTGGACGTAATTATTTTACTACGAGTAGTTCACTCTAATTATAATTATTGACATATATTTAATAATATAATCATTAACAACGTTAAGTAAAAAAAAAAAATATATTTGTACACCACTTAGTGGCAGATTAAGCGTACACTCGATATATAATGATAAAATCTTTGTATAACATCTTATTCGACAAATAAGTGACGACCCGCGTGGCGGTGCCGTTACCACACCAGTCTGACACGCAGAGGGTTCCGGGTTCCATCCCCGGCCCGTCAGAAATCTTGGATTCAGATTTCTGTTCTGGATCTGGGTGTTTAAGTTTCGTCTTTATGTATTTACATTGTACCCACGACACAGGGATTCCTAGTGTGGGGCTATGAGTGTAGAAAGCGTCTTTATAGGAATTTATTTATAATTTATAGACGTATATGAATAACTTTACACCCAAAAATAGAACACATTCATGCCCATCACACAGGTTCAAGGTGGGAAACCAACCCACGACCACCAGCTTAGCAGTTAGGTTCGATAACCAGGCTAGGCCAGAGGCCAGTCAAATATATGGATTACACTTATATCCGCCAAACTAGATCAGAGTCACACCACGAAGGATTCTGCCTGCAACCCTTTTTATATGCCACAGTTGGCATCAGGTCTCTTCTCACAACTGAAGAGGGTCTGGAGCATATTCTACCATGCTGCTCCAATACGGATCGGTGGAGGGATGTACAGGTTAGTCGCCAACACACGTCGGATGTTTTAAACCGCCCATAAGGCCTTTGACATGGTTTAACGACTTCTATCCATGGATAATAACTGAGAACGACGGCTTAGCGTGCCCTACGAAGCACGGAAGCATGCATGAAATTGGGCCACTACCGGTCACCCATCCAATTTTTGACCGTACCTGACTGCCTAAATTTGTAAATCGGTTCAGATCTACACAAGCCATGGGGCTATGCGCGCTTCATCTTTCTTTCGAAAGGTTCCATAAATCTTGTCTAAAAAACGTCGAAATTCTACGAATATTTATTCTTATAGTAGACTAAATGTACAGAATATATTCCAAATTGACTTTAATGCGAGTAATAAACATAAATAATGAACTAGCACAAAATGATAAAAGTCCATACGAAGTTTTATGTTCTAACGTAATGAAAATACGCTGTAGGTACGATCGCGCTAAAATATTATCAGAGTGCATTTATCATTTTCTCTGTATGCCGAAGCTACGTAAAACATCTCATGCGTGGGCGCGAATCCTTTTACTAACATCCACTATATGGAAAGGCTGAAAAATTGTAGCACCATTTCAAAATTCGACTGAGATGAAACATCGCTAGAACACGCTTGTATAAGTTAAAAACGGACTTTAATACCCTAAACCTTTGAGTTATGAGCACGTAAGATTATTAAAATTTTAAATATCACTGACTTATGATGTAAAGAGCTGATGAGCTTCAAAATACTGAACATATTCTTTTGAATCGAACCTAAGAACACTCTATCAAGCTATGGCGATGTATGTAGATGACGATTTCGATGACGAGTATGACGAGTATGTAGATGGCGTTGATTCTAAAGCTTTGATTTTATCATTTGTTGTTAAAGCGGCTACAGTAGGACACAAGTTATAAAAATTTCAAATGTACCTATTGCATAAGGTGATTCATATAATAACGAATTTAAAAATTAGTATAAGATCGGTCGGAAAGATGTCTCTGGGACAGACGGAGAGAGGACCCTTAGTAAGAGGGTCCCGTTGGCACTCTGGCTAT
The DNA here is from genome assembly GCA_018248975.1 of Codatractus imalena. Classification (NCBI taxonomy): domain Eukaryota; kingdom Metazoa; phylum Arthropoda; class Insecta; order Lepidoptera; family Hesperiidae; genus Codatractus; species Codatractus imalena. The sequence continues at coordinate 7,196 of DWJS01000539.1, read as the reverse complement.
TTCACATTTTACTAGTTTACCTATGTTAAATATAAAAACATTTTTCACCGTCACCGAAAACCAAATCAATGCTCAAAATCAACAAGACCACAAGACCGACTCTTATCTCCACAACTCGAGATATACGACAGAAAAGCCACGTAAAATTACACATTTCCTCCCATTCGGTACGGTACGATTGATTTTATCGAATGGATACGTTAATAACATTAGCTCGTTTGTTATCTTTATTGTGTTCCCTCGGTAAATACGGGATTATGTCCGTTCAATTGGAAGATGTAATTTTTCCTTTTTCTCCCCGCTTTTATCTACGTACCGCCCTGTGATGGATGACTTAGTTCTGTAATACATTTGGTGAGGCTCTGTTTCTTTTATTTCAATGTGTGGATAACAGTTTTCGTATGTCTTTGTTACGAATTGTTGGTAGCTAGGTTTTTGTTTGTGGGTTTCCTCTAATGTCTATTTAAGTATTTTGAATGTTAAGTTATAGTACTTATTTATTTTGTATATTCAGTTAATTAAATTTTTACGTATATAACATTATTTTATTGGATTATTTTTAGTTTGTAAGCAATTTATTTCTTGGAATTCAATAACTTGTAACATATTGTTTTAATAATAATGAGGCATAAGTCATACACTAGGCTCGTTTGCTACCTTTATACGATAAAAAAAAATCTGATTTGAATGTTAAATTAATTATAAATTGAAGAATTCGCTTTACAGGAATACAAAAATGCTTAAATCTCGTCCCAACACATTCAAAAATATTTTTTAAATCCGACTGCTACTTCTAGAGGTAAGTTAATTTAAATAAACAAACAAATAAAAATACAAGCAAACAAACAATCGAACAAACAAACAAACAGAATCTTCAGATTTATAATATGAGCTATAGATTAGTATATATAAAAGCATAGTCAATTATTTGCTTCTACCAATACATACATACGAAAAACCAACCCGCACTAATGCGGTTCAGCGAACCAGCAATGTTTCGCGTACATTAAGATACTCGATTTCTGACGCGCGGTGGGAAAACCTACGCATTGTATTGAACATTGATATCCCTCTTAAAATATGTATATACTCAGTATAAAAAAACGTTTTATCTTTATATCTAGCTATACATGTAAATTATGTGTTTCGATTTCGGATATGGGCCTGGGTTATGTATATATGTGTGTGTTCATAGCACCTAATATATAATGTTAATGTGTAGCAATTAGAACAGAAAGTGTGTATGGTCGAGATTTCATACGGTTGGGGGGAAATGTCTGACTTGTTTTCTTTGCTCATTTGCGTTATGAATAAACTAGTAACAAAATTTAATACTTCAAGGCCCGGCAGTTTTAGCTATCGTGGAATCGCGCAGTGCGCAAAATTAATACTCACAAAATATATGACTATAAATTGGTTTTCCAAATTCAAAAAGGTAGCGGGTGCGCGATCAGATGTAAGGTTTAGAACATTATAATTCGACAAACAACGAACAATACAAATTAACGAATAAATAAACAAAAAAGAAACATTTCCATGTACATAAACATACATACACAGAGACACACACGTATATGTGTACGTATGTGCGTATGTATTCAACTAGTATTGTAAGCAAGCGATGTTCGACGTCCATTACGATATTCTCTTTTTGACCCCCGGCGGTGTAATCTGCGCGTTGGATTGAATATGCCTGCTTCAATATCCCTCGGGGTGTCGGATGCTATTCGAGTAATGTGCATATTCAATGCGTTATCTGTTTTTCAAATTTAATATCCACAACCTAAGAGCAACGCTGTTTAGGGCTCTAAACCCAAAAAATACTTTACACTTTTACTTTACACAAAAATACTTGTTACTAGACACGTGTGATTATTAAGTGTTTTTTGCGCTTAATATGTGTATGTAGTGCGCGAGTTTAACTTGCACCGATGTTTACCTAATAATAACTATGCCAAGCGCTCTGTTCCGTCTTGAAGAGTGTGTTAAGAAAAACAAACATTTTACGAGGCTTTCTAACTTAGTGCCTAAGTTAATTACAGAGGGAGGTAGCAGTGGCCACTTAATATGTGGACTGCATGCTAGTTTGCTTGATCAATGTCGTAAAAACTCGAAACTTTAAACCTTTTCCTGGTACTATCCAGTCGCGATGTAAGGCCGTCAAAGATATGTGCGTCCATTAGTCATATTGGATTCGCTTTAACTCACCTTTGCGTCGTACAGAGTATGTGACTTTCATTGCTGTAACTGAGCTGTACGTGAAAAAGCTAGGAACAAAATTTGAGAAACCTAAAAAGTATATCGGAGTACTTTTAGTATGTTCACGTTGACACGACGTTACCGTTAGTGTGAAAGCGGATCTAGAATTGTTAGTCGGACTCTGGACCCAGTGAGGGTAAACATTGTAAAGATAAACACTAAAACAGATTGGCAGAATATCGGTGAATATTTTTACCAGCGTTCAACCTGTTTTCGGTCATATTACATTTATTGTTAATGACATTTAAACTTTTGAATACATTTTCAAGTATTATTTGATTCAAGTTCTATCTGATTTAGCATGGATTAAATTGAAAATATGTTTTTAAATGTAGCATCATTATGCAACTTTAATGACAATGTACCGCAATAATACCTATAAGTCTGAGGAGCGAATTATCATTCCATTTGAAATAAGGCCTCCAGCAAACCATAGCCGTAATATATCATTACTCCTATGAGTGGCGGAATTCAGATGATTCTTATAATTTCTGGTAAGGCGATAAACAGAAATCTGTTCCAACTTCCCTGGTCACAGGGGTAGAGAAATAGTAAAATAACAAACATCATAATGTTAACTTATTATTTACTTTACTTATTTTATTTACTTTTACTTATTTATATACTTATTTTCAAAATATTACAATTTTGAATGTTTTTTTCTTTTTTATGTGAAACGTGAAATGGCGGTTTTACTAATAGCTTCTTTCTTCTTAATTAATTGGTAAACAAATATTAAAAATGCAAGAAGACAGCATTGAACGACTATCTTAGTCGCGACCTGTGACGTCTACAATTTCACATTAATTACTTAAGAAATCTTATGACATGAACATGTTGAAAAATAATTGAAAATTCCATTCAAGCATCTCAACCGAATGATATTCTCAATTGTATATTGAACAATTAAAAATTGCCGCATGATCGCTCTCTTGGGCAACTACAAGCGTACTCTTAACCTCTTTTGTAAGTATCCAGGAATTTATTGAAAGAATTTTTTATTCGTAAAAATCTCTCCCCATGATACCGTTTAACGCAGATATCCTAAATATTTTCGTCCTAAAAATGTTATTTAAAAATACTTCCTTTATAAATATACAAGTATATATTTAGTTAATCTACATTATATATAGAAAGAAATTCAGATAGTTATTTGCCCACACGATTCTTTTTTGCCATAAACATTTGTCTCATGGTCTGTTATTTTCATTCTGTTACCATTTTTATGACACGCTCCTAGGCATAAGTCTCTTCCCACTGCTGGGAAAGACCTGGAGCGCCTTCAACAAATTGTGGGAATGTAAGTTGGTGAAAGATACAGGGTCGTGCCTAATATTTTCCAAAACTATGAGCCCTCTAACAAGGTTTGACGACTATAATTATAATAACCGGGACCAATGTCTTATACTGCCCTCCGAAGGACGGAAGCATTTTAATTATGGACTTCGTTACTGTGTCTGTATATACTATGAACTTGTCCACGTGCCTGTATCATTGGGACCTACAAGGCAGGATTATTTAGCTAATAAATAAATAAACAAATCTATTTACAATACCAGTTTCTTTAATTATCATTAAAGGCTCGACAGTGAATTGGGCCAAGTTTCTGTGCAATTAATTTTATTGGAAGTTGTAAGCGAAGGATTTAGCTTAACACTTTTCTCTTATTAGCGGCGATCAGAGAATTGTGAGAAACATAAAGGTACGTAATCTTATATAGTTGCGAGTAAATTAAATATATTGGAAAATCAAAATAATTATTGTAATTATCACACATACACTATTACACTTACACTATTACACTCCATTGAAATATAAGCATAATTTGGCGTCATTTTTTTTTTTTAAAGAATTTACAGATTCTCTTTTTTAATCGTTTGTTTTTTGAGAACGAATTTATTTGATAATTTATATATATACTTTCAGTAAAATCAGAAAAAGTTATTAAAGGGTATATTTTTTCTTTTATTTCAATAAAATATTTTTTCTTTTTCTATTTTAATATTCGAATACTTCATTAATTCTGTAGATACATTTGTTTGTCGCATATCGCTTGTTCGCACGCGGTGAACAAAGACTTAGCAACTTATTCATTAAAGGAATCAATTTCGTTTAATCTGTCCCCGTTTCGCAAGGCTTCACAGGGGTTGAGCTTCAGTTTTTGAAATTTAATAATTTATTGGTACTGTTTTCCAAATGTAAACTTAGGAAAACTTTAATCGGAACTTATGAGTTAGATGAAAGTGTTTGATTGGGAGTTCATATTATTTAAATCTCTCAGTTAATATCAGCTGAGTGGAATATTTAGACTCTCTGCGAGGCTCCTAAAAGTCTGACATCTACTAATGCTCACTTGCTTAGCGTGGCAGACTATGGCTTCAAACCTTCTCAGTTTGAGAGGATACCAGTGCCCAGAAGTGGATGATGGATGATTGATAGACTTCTTAAAAGTCTATCTTTAAGATAGGTGCATGTTATCATTTATGTCAAGCCGTCGGTTGTTATCCTTGGATATCAGTGGTTAAGGCATGTTGGAGGTCTTGTGAGCGTTTGTAAACATCCGACGCTGGTTAGCTATTAACTAGAACACTTCTCCACTAATCTGCATTAGAACAGCGGGGTGCAGTATACTCCAGGCCTTCCTTAGTTGTGAGAAAAGACCCGTGGCCAGCAATGATACATAAAGGAGAGACACGTAGTTGTCATTTACCGTTAAGTACATGATGATTTAAAATTGGGAAACTAAACTAAGAAGCTGGAGTTTGATCTCCAGCTTTCCAGCGTGCAAAGCCGAAGTTCAAAACATCATATCACTGCTTTACTGAGTATCCACTTACGTTATTGTATAATTACAAAGTCGACCAACTAATCAGTATCTATTGCTGATACCTGAGATTACGAGATATGAGACTCAAACCGCATCAGGGCTAAACTATTTATGAAGTATACTTAACAAGATTAGCCTTTGTGATATTAAATACTATTAGCTACACGTGGTATATATTTCTAAATACGACCTATTACTAATGAGTTGTATTTTTCAATTATTACGCAGGCACCGAACACATTTGCGAGATATGATCTGTCATCCCAGAAATTCCTTTTTCGCGTGAACACGCCGTCCAAATCGATATAATCGATTTTCAATTTAGATAGACTACTTAGTCTAAGTACAATTGGAAAATAAAAGAGTGTTATTGATATTATTTATGACGAGCAAGCAATCCGACTGATGATACACGTTCATTGAAGCCAACGAACACCTGTAATTAACCCCAGACAGATTTGGTGTACAGGTTTTTTTCCAATTACGTAGTTGCTGTTGGCCATAGGGGACTTGACAGCTTCACCAGGTTTTATGAGGCGAGTTCCTGATGGCGAGGAGTACATTAGACTAGCCACAGATGCGTTAATACTTCTGAAGACAATTTGGGAATGCCTCGTATTACAGATTCGTTGCTGCTCCTGAGGAGTAAGCTAGAACATACTTCAGACCAGAACGCAATAGCTTAATGCTGCTGTTATTAGGCTGAAACAGGTGTGGCGGTGATGAAACGATGTTAAAGCGTGAAGGGTTAAACTTAGTAAACTCAGAAAATGATATTTTTATGAACTAAAGTCGCAAACAAGCAATCCTTGTCGTTGCAAGCACGTTGTCTTTTCTGCCCATGAACATCTGTTATCAACTCTAAATAGGATTGGAGTCCTGTCTGAAGTCGGCGATGTGTTGCTTGTTACTACTGAAGACTCAGTTATCACGCCTAGTATAAGTGTTACTGCAGCTATTAAACAAGAACAACGCTTAGTACTACTGTACAAGGCTGGAAAAGGTATCACAATATTACCGTTGCAATCCAACCAATGATACATTATAACCATTGACATGTAACTATCATACTAAATGACGCTTGAAATCTGTTCCCGTTACCACATAATGAATAACCGTGTCCTTATCACTCTTCCCATATTAAGCATTATGCTATCTTTTTCCCACTCAAGGTTGGAGATTTCAAATGAATATGTCTTTAGGGGCATCAGTAATATATCTCTTGTGTATATAATATCATTGACTACTTAAAAATGTGTCTTCAGATGTGGAAGTCACAGATTAGAAAGTTGTATTAATTGTTGTAATGTATTTTATTGTACAAATAATTGTATGTCGTGACTAGGTCTTGCTTAACCGTAGAACATGATATCTAAAGGCACCTAAAATGTAGCTGATGTTGCGATAAAACGTTTTCTGAAACTAATTTTTGAATTCATAACACATTGCTAATAAAGTAGAAAAAAGAAATAAATAGTAGAAATATTTATTACCGAAACATTTTTTAGGGTTTTATACCCAAAGGGACCTTATTAGTAAATTTCCGCTGTCCATCTGTTATAGCGCTGTATCTTCTGAAACTTATTAGGTCGACACTTGTAGTAAAGTAAAATAGTAAAAAGTAAAACAATAGTTGATAGCTAATAATAGTTACTTATAGAAACCTACGTCATCTAAGTGTTTATTGCGGCGATGAAATATGATATCGTAATATATTGTTACTTCTCCGGCAGTAATTACATATCGCTTGCTGCTACAAAATGTATTATACCAAGCGTATTTTGCTCAATCTGAATTACGGTGGTACGAAACCAATCTACGGCGAATCCAACTCATAGCAGGTCGAGCTTATTTAATAGTATAGTCAGTTAACGGTATAGAAGTTGTAGAATACAATAGTATTAAATAAAAATTAAACATTTTAATTGGCCTCAAATTTTATTTGGAATTTAAAACAAATAATGTCATAATTATAATTATGCAATTTGCATATTCATAAGCCAATATTGATCCAATTTTATGACTTTTATGACATTACACATTAACATACTTGTTAAGTTGGATTACGACCATTGCCTGGTTTTAAACGAGTTTTTATTATTTGTATTGC
>DWJS01000538.1:0-11037 GCA_018248975.1 Codatractus imalena | reverse complement strand
GCAAAGATAATTATATTGTAGGTATTCATAGCTATATATACTAATTGTAGAGGAGTGCAAAGATAATTATCCTATAAGTAGCGAGTTCTTTATTTTAATTGATAGTGTTTAAATTGTCTTAGGAGGAGAGATTAATTGTTATTTATGAATATGATTAGAAAGGTACGTAAAGATTGTATCCATAGAAGTAACCATTATTTATCAATGTTTCGTGAGCTATTTTCTTCAAACGCCCAAATATTTAACACCTAGTATGCTTGCGATAATCAATATGAGGTATTATTTCACAAATTAATATTTTTTTATAAAAATAAAAAGTTCAACATGTTTCTTATTTGTATAACTGAAACAGCAATGCCCCGATTATGTCAGTTGGATTATTAGTATTAACTTAGTATTTAAATTATATGTCACAGCTAACATAAACTTTCGTTGTTTTGGAATGTACATAAGCATCACTTGCGATGCCAATAATAATAATAACAATGTCGACATTGTTTGGGTACAAATTTACTACAGATTTACGCTCAACCGATCCCATTGTAATCCGTTAACAAAATATAAATATGTTTTGACAATTTTTTGATTAATTGTCGTTTTCTAAACTTAACCTACAACTATTTTACAAAACAAAACCATGAAAAATAGTTATTAACATTTTTGTTTGCCTGTCAGGCTATCTGCACGGACTAATTTGAAAATTACTGGACCCTCTTGGACGGGACTTTTGCCAAAATATAGAAGATTACGGCGGATGGCATAGCCTCCTGAAAATCTATAGCTACAAAAGCGTAGCATAAGTGCTACGCACTACGGTTTCACTATGACAAAATATAATTTAATATTAATTATTTAAACCAAAGAAATATCATTAATATTAAGAACGGGGATTCGGAAAGCAGAAATCTTGTATCAGTAACAAAATAATGCAATATTTAACGTCATAATTATCAGTTCACACACTTACGTATCATATGGTAATCGACAGTAATATAAAGCGTTTGTATAGGAATCAGCTGAACATGAAATATAAGAGAGATGCGTGCTAGATCGATTATTTCAAAATTTATTTTAATCGAAAAAGAAAGTGAGCCTTTTTACTGTACCCAGGTTTTTTTGAATGCACTTTACAATATTTTTAATTACCCTTAATGCTGAAATATTTCTAAAAGAAGTACGTAAGTAGGTAAGTGTCGGAATGACATCACATTATTTATTTTTAAACACTACGACCGCTATTTTGTATTTTTAGCTTATCGTTCCGTATAAAATGCTTGCTAGCAATATAACAAACGTCCTCTCCAGTCAATCAATGTTTATCCAAGCATTTAACTTTAATTATTCGCTTGCTTCCTGCAACACAAATTGAGCTTAACATATTAAAGCTATGATTTTTGTAGTATCACTGTCGGTTCTTTAGTATCTCGATCTAGCACGAATCATGTTCGTTACCGCGTAGAGAGCAACCGAATCGCTGGTACGTTGCGTCAGGTGCGTTTAATATTGTGCGGATAGTACTGGGCGGATGTTGGACGTTGGCCGGTTGCCTGCTACGAGCACCGCTGCAATGCGCGTGACCTGAAAAGCAATTAATTCCGTTCATGTAGACGTATACCATTCCCAAAATATAGGCTGGACAAGGCGGCCCAGTGAAACTGGTTACTATTTTTTGTGGCTGTCAAACATCAAATTTAGTTTAATTTTGACTAAATGCACCGGACCCCTGGTTTCGCACGTAGTTAGGGCTAAAAAATACTGAATGTATCGAATTTGTGGTAACTAAAATGAAAACTAAAATTTATGACTGTTTTTACTGAAGTGGGCCTTCTTGCCTTAGGAGGACGTCTTGCCACCCTCCCATAAAACAAATCAGTCATTCAGAATCATAATTTTCTTTTTAGTTACATAACGCTAACGAGCTTATCACTTGTGAAGTGGCGACCGCTTCATTGTCATGTATCTATCGGTGAATGACCTCAACAATAAAATTGGTTACTTTTGTCGTTACCGATACGTTGATTATCCTATCACACCGTATTTGCCAGAAAACAGTAGACTTATGACTGCTGTTACAAGGATGAAATAGACGTGGTTTCACTGCATTTCAACCATTCGATAATTATTTCATCATTACTTTAGTTCCATTAAAAATGTGTTGACTTATTTTACGCATTCTTACATCCACTCCTAGATAATTCAGTGAATCATCGACAAGCAATTTCTAAAGTTAAATTCCATTTAAAATTGGCCAACGAGCGTTAAACTGCAGCTTTGTAGGTACGCCAAAGCAGGCTACTAACGACTCTTCAAAAACGTAGCAGAAATATACATATGTGGCGGCGGTACTTCAACAGTCAAACCTAACAAAAGCTTTTACTTGCCTTTTACGCCTTTGACTTGGAATAATATGAATCTAATAGAGAAATCAATAACAAGCACTTACAAAACTTGTATGTTTCCTAATTACTGTACAGTTTTAATTAACGTGCATTTTATCTACTTCTCGCAGAAAATTAAAAATATGGTAAATATACAGATTCTGAATATTTTAGTTGAAATAATTTACAATATTATTTAACTTTTTTCCTTAATACAGGACCTGGGCAAATTGTTATGTTTTTATGCTCCGATACACCAAATGTCTGAATAATTAAATGAAACATGAACTCTGAATGCAAGCAAATGTTTACTTCGACATCGTCGTTCATCAACAACTTAGAGAACGTTAGTATGGAGCTATGGGTACCGAAAACACGACACAATGTGCTTAGCATAATCGTTAAGTAGAGTAGATATAGGTAGATACTTGTATTCTACTTAATTTATATTTTAACAAAAGCGCTATTAATCTTAGTACTACAGTTGAATTTTTATTTACTTCGAGACTAACAATAGACAACGTTCAAAGAATTTTAATCTGGAGGTCGCTATTGTATCGTATAAAGGAACGCAATCTATTTAGTACAGAAAATTCTGTGTAGGCTGTATTGTTGTCTGTCTGTATCGAGTGAATACAAAACCAAGTACAAGAAAGAGAAAAATAATCTAACTCAAACATCATGCAAAATTATTCAAGTAAAAGTTTTGTTATTAAAAATGAATAATTTATGTTATGAAACTTTTATATTATTAAACGTAAAAAAAAATACTAAACCAATCGATGAAGGTGACTTTTATAAATAAATTTAATCTGAATTAAAATAGCAGAGTGAGTAAATAAACATTCAAAGATGTTATGTCATGTTTTAAATTAATTACCATTCACTAACTGCAATTGAAAAGAATTGCATATCTCAATTTTAATTTTCATTTCCACGTAAAAAGTAAGTACGTACTGTAGGTCTATAAATAAGAGTAATATTACACACTCGACGTAAGTATATTTAATTCCAATAAAAAAAACATATATTAAATCATCAAGCATCATGGAATACACATCGTGCAAATAAAAAACATCTAGTAAAAAAAAACCTAAGCTATGAGTAAATATCGTTGCTACTCTATCGTTTAGTGATTATCAATTCTCTACTTCTTTTATTATTATTTTATCTACAACTGAACACATAAAACGAAAATGAAAACATTGTAACCTTTAACTTCGGTCAGGGTGTAAGATGGCAAAGCAGCTGATGGGGTGACGTAATCACATGGACTCGGGGTCCCATTCCAGGGTGTGTATTGTCCATGAACAGCCTCCTCTATTGTACAGAAAATAAAAAAGCCATGCAATTAAAATGGTAAAAGTAAAGGAAGAAGAATGCTGATAGAGTTACCAAAACTGACACAGTTAAAATGACAAACAAAACTTGTTATGAATTTGTACACATAAGTAAAAATAAATAATAGAAAAATAGTGTTGGTAAAAACAGTGTTAAAAATGTGTTGATTCAAATATGCTGAAATAAAATAAAATAGAGTAGAATAAAGTATTTGAAAAACGATATTATGTTATTTGGAATTTATTTTCATTCACGCGATTTAAATTATCTATCCAATAAACATTCAAGTTTTAAGATTGTTGAATATTATTACTTAGTCATGTGACTAAGCAATTCTTAACAAATATTTAAACCTAAGTATAAATTTATTTAAAAGTATTTCTTCTTCGAACTCAAAAAATCCCCATTCATTCATGTTGAAGTAGCTAGTACTTGTTCTATGTCTACATTTAATCCGAGCTCTAAAGCTCTAGACGATGACGTTTAACAAAGAACTAGACTGATTATATGATACTTTCTTATGCCATCTTCAGTTTCTCTAAGGGAAAACATTAAATATTGGCTCATCTTGTGCATCGATTCGAACGCTCATTAGCGTGGTCGGGGTCGACAAGGTCTATGAGCTCTTTGAGTCGCCGTTTCTGTGTTTCGACAGATTGAAGGAGATAACTTTTATACAAGGCCGAAATAGCCGTATGGCACAAGGAAAACGTAAAAAGTACTTGTGAGTGTCATCCATAAAAGTTATGGTTTAACAATTAATCGGTGGTATCATGATTTTATTATTTTGGATTTATTTATCTTTAACACGAGATTCGATTCTGCTGAACTTTATATATTACATTGAAACTGCATTGAGGAGTAGACATTTAAAGCAATATTGGCGTCCAAGTCACGTTTCATAATTATAACGTGTGCTGAACCTTCAATCAGTTCTAAACTTTTAATCGGTTTGGTTGCAGATCAGCTAGAAAAAAAAGAAACATAACAGATAACAATAGAGAAATGTTTTTTTTTTTAATTTTTTTTTTGTTTAGGTGTCGAGCAGAAATTTTAATGCATGTGACTAAAAAATTCGAAATAATTTAAAAATCATATTATATATAGTTTTTATTTATTTGTATAAATAAAATATACTTAGATATGTATATTATGATGCGAAAAAGCTCGTGGTTTTTATAGTTCATGAAATTCATAGCCAATTGATAACGACTGCAATAATTTGTCTGTTACTTTTAGTGAAGGCCGATTGTGCTTTTCGTGAGAAGCCTACACTGTGTCTTGTGCCAATATTATTGACTTTGTTAATCTTACATTTTACTTCGTTTTGCTGCAATTTTTGCACCGCTGTTTAGCGGCTGGAATAAGAAAAATATGAAATTGTTAGTTGGTGATAATACAAACAATAAAACAATGAATACAAACAAATATGAATATTCAATCGAGCGTTCATCATGACAAACGAAATAAAAAAATAGTCTAAAGAAATGGGAAAATAACGAAAAGGCTTCTGAAATGTCCGCATGTTTCGGTTTACCGTTTTTGTATATAGATTATATATAATGTTGTTATTCCGTCTATCCAAGTAAACATAGTTTTACAAATCAACGTTAAGTACCTACCTACCTAATTACAAAATTTTGTACGCCCTATTTTGTAATACGTATTATATTAACTTTAATGTGGTAATGCGACGCCCGCATCACTTTTTCCTGGAAATAAAATCAATATTTGTAAACAACGACAAAAATAAAAAACAATTTCGCTTAGCATGCACAACAACGTAAATAAAAAATATCAGTACCTAAAATTAAAATAAAATATGAAATACGATAACATAAAAATTATGAAGTAATGTGAAATATGATAAATAATAATGTTGTACCGTTGTATCGGCCACATAGCAATTCTTTAAGGCATAAATAGTATAACACTTTAACACTCCTTGAATTTTCTACTTGCATGTATTGAGCAGTAGAGCCAATATTGTTATATGTTGGAGGTTCTTAAGATAAGGTAAGTTGTTGTGGTAAGGTAAGGCAAAATATTATTATATGCTTACGATAGGATCCACACAACCTTTTGACTTTTGAGGACACGACTACTAGGTTAGGTTAGGTTTTCGATGGCGTGGCCGTACCCTAAACTCTAGCAGACATGCTATTTTTAACATCGACGATTCGTGTTTATGCTATTGCATCAATGTTGCGACTCTTTGGCGACTAACTGCGTTCGATCTCCCTCATCTCTTGCGAAGGACTTCGGCATATGTGCGGAGTGTAGAGTTCTGTTTTTGCATCGAGTGTCCAAAAGTAGCTGCGATTGATTTTCAAATAGTGTAGTGTTCAGTATCTGCACTTAGTTTTCAAAAAGAAACTAAATCGTCGAACCCCGATAGTAAAATTAGCATGTCTCCTCCTTATAAGGTGACGTAATGCAACGTAATGGCCAACACTTTCGTCTTGTGCTAAACACCCTGAGGCACTCGGTCACCTGTGCGGCGCGCGGTGCGGCGAACCGGGCGGCGAGGTGGCGGGCGACATCGCCGGCGTGGCGGGCGCGGACGCGGCCCGACGTCTCGAGTACTCCGTGCCGCCCACCGCCAGTGCGGTGCCGCCGCCCACCGGGTCCGTGATGCGAGTCACGCTCAGCCCCGACGCCGAGCGCGTCGGCCGCGACGGCGCTGCAAGTGTACATTTCAGCACCCGACACCGTACACACACACAAACACACACACACAAACACACACACACAACCACACACACAAACACAACTAACGTAATATACGAACTTCCGGAACAATACCCCGCAGTGCAAGACCTTAATGCTTTTACGAAAGTACCTAAATATTTTCGAGGTCAAAGAAGTCACACGGCATATTTCAAGCATGCCAACTTAGAAAACGGCAATTATTTCGAATTTGCAGACAAATACACCCATTTCATCTATCTGTTATTTAATACCTGTCAATTCTACCAACCTATTCTTGACAATCGATATAGACATGATCTTAACCTCTTTCCTTACAAAAATAGATACGTACTCAATCGTACGTAGAAGGGGTGTCTGCAAAATAAATACTTACTCCCAGTATAACTATACAGGCCAGCTGGCGAAGAACGAGGCCTATAACCGGACGCAGTGGACGTAGTGGACAAGGTCGAGGGTGACCTCTTCAGGCCCCCTGGACCACCGAGACCCGCGTCACTAACCGCGGTGGACGGCCTGCGAGGTCGCGGTTGTCTTTTCGATCCTGTTCTGCACACACCTAATAAAAAAACTCACATCACACACAATAAAATGTGTTTGAATATTAATTTTAATGTGGAATATAAGTAAATTAATATGTACTTAAAATTAATTTTTAAAAGTATTACAGTTTGGTGAGAATTATTGGATCTTCATGTACCTGCTCAATACTCATTTTAGAATTGTTACACCAAATAATAAATTGTAAATTAATATAAATAATATTCATGAACAACAATAGTAACAGTATTAATAACACTGTCTTTTAATACAACAGTTTAATGTAGTAAATATAGTATACTGTCAATTTATCGCTAGATTGCGTGAACTCCGCTTTACAAGACAAAGCCGGAAAAAATGCGCGCGACATTTTTCAGAAGCCTTTTTGTTATTATCCCATTAATCTTAAGTCACTAGACTTGTTGTCTTTTCAAATAATAAATTGTTCGTCCTTTTGTGCTTAAGTACTATAAGAAAACCGACCGCACTTATTGCCATAACAATTTAAATACCTATTGAACATTTTCATCGCTTCGAGGACATATACCTCGCTCGAATGAGTTTCACACTATTTAGGTCTAACCTAATCCAATTGACTGTGAACGGAGATGTGTAAAAAGGCTAATACCTATAAATGTGATTATTAGATATTTGTTCTACTGTAAATACATACGAGCACAGCATACATTTTATTATAATTATCATATTTCATATGTCACATTAAATCGGCAAGGGAATTTCAGGTTAGCTTAGCAGTTAAAACAGTTCAGTCTAAAACATTTAAAACGAAACCGTTGCTCCAATCGTATTTATCGGTCAACTAGCCAAAATAACTTATCGATCACCTAAATCAAAATTCGCTCAAACATGAAATAGGTTAATAGGCGCCCTCTCTTCGTCTAGTACGTACAGGTTAACGAGAACGAGAGCTCATTAGTGTTTTACTCAACTTCTTTTTCTGCAAAAAGTAGTAAATTCACGCTTTAAAATGTATAAGTGCTATTAAGTTCAAGTGATGGCAATATCGTTTGGCCGCGTGAGGTCACTGTCTGAACGCCAGTGTTGCCAAGCCAACCGGCTTGGATCATGAGGATGTCTTCAAATACCTTAAAAATATTTCAAATATAACGTTCACCTTTCGCTGGTCAAGTGACCATTTTAATGCTATTAGGAACGACTTAAGTTACGAACGACTTTAAGTATATAATAGGAATATTAACACACGTTACAACAATATATTTAAAACGACTGTACAGCGAGTAAAATTATAGTAATAAAGAAAAAATATATGTTTATTATAATTATATACAATAAAATGAGGAAATTTTTCATGATTCCAAATAGGTACATAGGTAATATGAACAACAAGAAATTGAAACAAACAAACACACACACCAATCCTATTTGAGTAACGTTAATTAAAGAAATTTATTTTACCCTATTGGAATGTTTGAAATTAAATGAAGCCAATTATTATTATTCTAACATAAATGAAGACTGTCGACAACGTTTATTCCCCAGCAATATCTCTACGACCACTTTGCAAGATGTTGTCATTGTAATTTCCTTTGTACATCGGGCAACGTACTAGAGAATTAAGGCAACTATTTATCACGAAGCTAATCTACAGATGCCAGACGCATTTAGGGCAGGAAATAGCTCTTTGTGCCACTTGATGTCAGAAAATTGTCGGGGAACATACACAAGGCTTGGTTTAAGAGTTCATTGTCTCAATTATGCAAAACCATATACGTGTGAACACGAAAACGTAAATTCTTTTAAAATATAAACATGTTAATGCTGCAAAAAATAATTAACGAACCTGAAATTACAGTGGGTAAGTATAACATTGTATATAATATATGTTCTTGGTGTACTAATAAAGCATATTTGAATTGAATTGAATTAAGTATACACAGGCATAAAAGCAAAAATTTAAACAATGTGCTGGAAAAAGCAAAAATCCAAAAAATATCGTGAATATACTATGTAAAGACATATAGCGTGGAAATAGGTACCTAAATTATATACAGTATGACAACTGCATAATTTATTTTTTTAAAGAACTATTTACAATGGTCTAATATTTTCTTACAAACGCTAACGTCTAGTGAGGTCATAAACTCATAATATCGACTCGCGTAGTTCAGTGTTCGCCGTACAGGTTTGCTTTTCAGTTCGTTAGTTTGCTCCTCGGTTTTAAAACCGTTCAAGCAGATATATAAATTAAGACCCTAATGGTCCCTATTGGGTGACGCCTTGCCTTTAGGTGTCACTATGGCATCCATGTTGCAGAGAATATAAGTGTTGGAAAAGTAAAACAAGCGTTAGTTAATACATTAAATTGATAACTAATAGAAAATTCTTAATTGCTGATATCACCTGTGGGACATTGCCTGCCCATGGAGCACTTCCCTTCGCAGATGGTTCGCTGGCTGAGCATCGTCTGGTACGAGTCGAGCATGACCCGACATTCCGCAAGGTCGTTGTCGGCCAGAGCCAGCGAGGGATACCGCTCCTTCAGTCGCCTTCTTTCCTTTATTAACATAAAATAATAATCAATATTATTTACCCACATAACGGCAAGTAAATAAGTAAATGAGTCAATAAATTATAAAAGTAAGAATAAATTAATTGTAACCTGTGTCGATTACACGTGAAGAACACTAAGTTAATGTTATTACCCGAATATTTTACGTTTATAAGCGTTTTTAATACATTGTTACTGCCACGTCATCTTTGCCCTAGTTTAATATAAAGATAATTTATAATGTTTCATAAGTACTACCTATATGTATAACTGCACTTATATTCACGTCCGAATAAAATTATTGCCCATAAAAAGTTCCCTTGTGAACATACAACTGTTCACAAGGGAAATAAATTAAATTATTAAATAATTAAACTTGAAACTTTTAAACATAATGTGGGCGGTGTAATTTAGATTACATTAAAAATAATGTGAGGCAATTTTTAAATATATGAAAGGAATATGGGTCACGGAAAAAAATATTCATTTGTCTAATATTAAACAAAGACTGCCTTTTTCTTCGTTTTCAGAGATTTTCACAAACTGCTTCGGGGTCTTACAAGATTGCCTAGAGTTCTGTTATTGTACAAAGTTACTAAAGAAAAGAATACCATTGTCATAGTTATATAAACCAGCGTAGGCGATGTGTCATGGAAATATTAATATATTTTTAGCGAACCGCTGTCTACGGACGTTATAATTTTTATACTTAAATATAACTTATATTGTTGCATTACCTTTTTATAACACTCTTGCCGTTTATAGCGAAAGACATAATCATAGTTTTGTTAACGTTGAAGAAAGAGATGGATACTTTATTAATAAATACAAAAAAACTACACTTGGGTGCCGAGTAATTAAACCCCGTATTTTCACATTAGAAAACTGAATTTTATAACATGGGCCAATCATAGCTTTACTTCTATCAATTTCATGCTTTGAAAAACGATAGAAGTTAAGATGTTGTGTGTATCTGGCGGTAATTGATGGTGGTCGCATCAGTACAATTGTATCTGCTATATAGTGAGTGTTAAACACTGGTGTGGTCTGGTTTAAAGAATGTGGTACAGTCAAGGGTACTTACTGCGATGATTATGTTGGAACGTGTCATTAGGGCTGGCAACGCATTTGTGTTACCGATCCCAGATAGTCACTTATAAGATACATCGCAGCCAAGTGCTGTGGTAACCGAGCTCACCTCAACTAGTTTATAAGTCTCGAAATCCTGCAGTTGCCTCTGGAAGCCGAGGTTAGGGTTGGCGACCGCGCGTCCCGCTCGCACCACCTTCAGAGCCTCCCGCCACGTCAGCGGAGTCACGGACATTATGTACGCCACCGCCACTGTCACACTGCGCGACATACCTGCCAAACTATAAAAATACTTTTGTATTGCTCATAACAAGCGCTAAACTTCAATTTTTAAAGGTGTAGGAAACACTTTTTATCCCGCAGAAATGTAATTTCCATCCATCCATCCATCAGCCTTTCGAGGTCCACTGCTGGACATAGGCCTCCCCTAATTGGTGCCACTCCGACCGG
>DWJS01000537.1:0-11037 GCA_018248975.1 Codatractus imalena | reverse complement strand
AATGTAAAAGTGTAGCGTGTCTGGTGGAACAACATTCTTTTGTAAAAAAAATAAGGTCAAATATAGGAGCTTGCTACTTTATATATAAAGCAAAATGGTTTAAAAAATAAGGATTGTCAACAATGATCAAACAACTCACTGAATTTGTGGCCGGATCTTTTCAGTTGAGGTCTTGTTTTATTCCACCGGTACAAAAAAATAATTGTAAGTGAAAATTTGTAAATAGGGTAAAGTTGGTAAATAAATCTATAACAGATTTATTTTAGTGTCTGTCCTAATGCCACTTGAGCCGCAGTGATAACTTATAAATGAACTCGAAGTCCGCACCTTTAGTAAATAAATCACATCAGTCAAGTACATCACGCAATATTTATGGCACCGCTAACCCTTGTCTAGTCATCGCTCATATATTAATCGCTCGCTCATATATTAAACGAGTTCGCACACTCCGCAAGCATCATATTATTAGAAAAATCATTTCCATTAGTCATCGTAATGAAACTTAAAAATATAATCAACATTGAATGTACGTATTTATCAAAACGCAACGTTTACGCAAATTTACAAGAGCAAAGCTACCGTATTTATTAACAAGGAAAATTACAACAAGTTTTAATAATTACACAAGTTTTAATTTTTTTTTATTAAGTTGTTTTCGAAGTCTATGTTTATTATGATTTAGAACATATTATTTGTGGCTTAATAACTATGTATTTAAATCGATTTGTGTAATCACTGATAAGCGAAGACCGGTGGCACTTCTTGGGAATGGCCGATATCCAACAGTGGCTTAATGTGAGCAAGAGAATTTTATATTTTGTACTTCATATATTATATTATACTTTTTTGTAGCTCATAGTCAAACGTGAAACATCATTCAACAGCAACAATTGCATTTGAAACTAAACACGATATAATACAATAGAATACTTTCTGATAAGTTGAGATAAGATACTTTTTAATAAACAGGAAAATAAGTAAAAATATACAATCTGCAATTCAGGCGTGGATCAATGAAGTATAAAAGAAAAATGTATATCACTAAGCTTTAAAAGTGGTACGACCATTGCTTTCGATTTTGCAAATAATGGGAAACTAACAAAACGAAACAAATAAAATTATTATAATAATCGATTTATGAATATAAGATTCATATCGATAGGATTATAACATCACGAAGATGTTTTAATTGGAATGAACCTTGACCTAGCGGTTGTACGTAGAAGCGTAAAATTTTATCACCTTTATATTCAGTGTAACGAAACGTAAATGCTTTGAATAAATCATTGACTAGAAGTAGCATTCCATTTTTTATAATTCAAATTTGATCACGAATTTGGGAGTAGCGAATCCGCATTTTTGCACACTGTTTACCTATTTCGGTATGTCTGAGTCACGTATACATAGATCGCTTCACGTTATTAGCGTGTAAGAAACTACAAATATGTGTACGGATATATGCAAGTCTCCAACACCTAAGTTAGTGCATTAGTATAGTGCATTATACTAATATTTAATTGAGTTTTTAAACAGTAGAAACGTATTTGTTCAATACGTTTAAGGTTAAAAAGTAACAAATACAACATTTTTTAACATTTACTTCTACAAATTGTAATCAGAACCTCAGTTCTTGTTTCTCTATGAAATCATTGGAAGAACAGCTTCCAGGGAAGCCTAAAAGCTATCAGATTCAAATAAAATTTAAATAAAAACAAATACTAAAACGAAATCGTCTCTTATATCTTTATATAACATTTCTGCTCACATTAAGTCAATTTACAATCAATAAGTATTGAATCGCATATATTAGAATATCTTATAATTAATTACACTAATTTTTCAACATGTTTCAACGAATATTTTTGATAACGGTGTCCCTTGTAACACATAAATTACGCTAATGTTTGTATCCTTAAATCAATCAAAAGGTCATTACCACCAGTTCGTGTATATGGCTCCAAAATATGTTAGTATCCCGAAGAGATCATAAATATTTCCCGATCGCGGACCCTGACGGCTAAGACGGAAAGGCTAGAAAAATTTAATTCCAAATAGAGTGACCCTTCCGGAAGTCGAATGCTGCTTATTAAGAACAAGCTGGTGCCCGCGACTTCGTCCGCGTAGACGCAAGCACGCCAAATAACGAATTACTACTTTGGATTACATTATTGCAATTTTTTGAGGATCCCTAATATTTTGCAAAATCAAATATAGCCTATGTTACGTCCTGATAATGTAGCTTTCGATTGGAGAAAAAAACTATTAAAATCGGTCCAATAGTTTTGGAGATTACCCGGAACAGACAGACAGACAGACATTTTTTTTTTAAATGTTGTTTTGTTATCTGTGCCGTGTATATATGTATATGTCATATGTCATACGCATGTAGTAAAAAGCGGTTATTTTATTATCACAAACAGACACTCCAATTTTATTTATTTGTATAGATAAATTGGACTCATTGAAGAAAATCCGGCCTACTACAAATAAAACAAATACTGCACAATGATACAAAGTTATTACTCCTATGTTCTGTTCTGATGATCGAAGGTATGTTTACTATATAACTTAGTATATAAACAGCCCTCAATTAGCGCTAGTCCAATCCAATGCACTTTGAGTCCAACAGTTTTCTGCTGTTTTCTACAAGTTATCGGTTCAGGATAGGAGGCGCATATGCTTCTTTTGCATATATTCGAAAGAAGCATCTGCGCCTTACATGTATACAATAATTATACGCGATAGAATTATGACAAACGAGTACTTGTTTGTGTAAAATTCAACGCTTCAAGTATCTAACACGTGACAAAATTGGAAAACTTTGTCACAACGGAAACAACGCTTTCCCATACGTCGCGAACACTACCGCCGCTTTTTATCACGACAGAAAAACATGGATTCTTTGACTATGTGACAAATCTGATTCAATTGTATTAAGCGATTCGTAAACAATAATAGAAGATTTATTGTCTAGCGAAATATTTGTCTAATACTTGAGCATATTTTTATTAAATTGAAGAGGCAAATGCGCACGGTCTCACACATATTTAATTGTTCGTGTTTGTATTATATACATTTTATTTATATTTATTGTTGTATGTTCATATCTCTGGACATATTTATTGAAGTATTTGTATGTTTAGTCAATGATTATTGATTTTTATAATGACTGCTTAAGAGCTTTCACATTGGGCAAGACCTTAAATTCTCAAATTTTCGGAAATTAGACGCTCTTTAGAAATAATCACTTATATTAATTGTAAATCAAAATGTCGTAAACGTACATAACTGAAACACTTCATAATATTCCCGAAGGCATATGAAACCTACCAAGCACACTGCCCAGGGTGGATTACGTTGCCATAAGAGTTTTGACCAGCTATGGGGCAATGACGGTTTAATGATGGTAATTTTACAAGTGACAATCACTTAAGGCTAATCATTCCAAACCGATTACAATTCTACGCTAAAATATTATGTAAAGCTTCGCATCCACGCAATGTTAACCCACGAAACCACGACATAACACGAAAAGCAAGGTCAGCTAGGACAAATAAGGAAAACCTGAATGCTGCCACTTCTAGAATAAAAATGCACATTATTTCTTTCATTTCCAAAATTTCGTTTCGTAAATCCTAGACAGTTTTGTTCCTAGACTAGAGCTCGCACGTGAGCTGAAAAGCTAATGCAAATATGTGAAACGGCTGCGAAGCCTTGGCCGAGATTATTGTTCCTCTATTGTGCATGTAATTTAGTACCGTTTAACTGATATGTTTTACACAAGCCCGTAGTTCATAGACGCTGTCAGCCATTAGGTACTATTTTCTTCGATAATGTGTACGGTTTAAACTTTTTTTATAAAATACATGTTACAAATACTTCTTCTGGGCGCTAATACACAAGATTATAAGTTTATATGTGTTTGCTTTTTTCCTTTTCAAATCTCCCGAGCACTGACGAATAATAAAAAGACCCTTTCTACGATCGTAACCCCACTTATATTCCCTATATCATTGATACCATGAACACATGAATAAACGAATACCTAACCCCCAAACTGAGGACCAAACCTAAATCCATCTGATTTCTGATATTTAGATGTCTGTCTGCCCGGGAATCGAACCTTGATCCCTCTGAGTCAGAACGATATGGTGATCGCTCTTCCAAGCGGGTAGTCATAAAATCTAAACCTCTTTGCTATTACACTAATTTTCCTTAAACTTGCTAACGAAATAGTAGTGACAAGAAATCTATCAATATGCCACAATCGTTTCAGATACAATCTGGAACCGTTATTACGTGCGAAAATTACAAATTCAATTTCGGCAATTGTCTCAACAGCTTTCAATGTAATGTATTTGCAATCACAAAACAAATACATTTAACTTTTTATATAAAAATAGATTCAGTTGGTGGTTTATAGGAATACAAAACACAAGTAATGTCATAAAACGATAAAATAGAAAACACAAAATAAAAGCGAAACCTTTCAAAGTGATTTACTTTATTATCTGTCATATAAAAACGAAAAAGTAAGAGTCAAAATCCCCTAACGCGAATCCAACTAGAAATTCAACAACATTTGGTTTTAAAAAATAAGTAAAGGTGCATATTTGTAAGCCTTTTTTTGCAAATATTTCGTATTCTGATGTCATTTCACGTATTTCGGGTGTTGACGAAATATTAACACCCCAATGTCGATAAAGTTAACTTAAAAATAAAGAACAATTCTCCATTAAATCTAACCAACAGACCTTAAGACAAAAAATGGAGAAGTCTAAAAAACAATTAAAACAGCGTTAAATTTAAACATAACGATAACGTGTTGTTTAACAAAACATACATAACATTGACATGGTTTGTTATGAAATGCATTAATATTCTTCAAACACACTTTTTTATGTTTTTATTAGCTGGTATCATCAAGTTCATCTGCTTGTAGAAGTGCATGTATTTCGAGTAGAATATTTTTTTCTTCTTTTTACATATTAAGTAAGTTCCGTAAGTTAAAAAATGATTACTTAACCATAGATACTTTTATCCCTATTTCAACTCCAAGTTGTATTTTTGCGACAAAAAAGCCTATTTCCTTTTCCAAATTCCATCAATCTCTATACTTAAATTCTTCAAAATTTGTTAAGCAGTTTAGGCGTGAACAGACAGAGTTACTTTTTCATTTATAAAATTCGATTACATTTTGAATCTTTACGTTGGTAAGTCTTAGTACCAAAAGCGAACTAACTAACTGTTGCGAATCCTAAAAGCGAGTTAGAAAAAGTTTTGAAAGTACAATGAATATTCACAACAGGCTTACGTCACTGCCATAACTGCACATAACTAATCGTATGTGAAATCATCAAAAATGTAAGCAGAACATTTAATTTGAAAGTGCACGTGAAGAAAGTGTGGCACACGCTTGACCAGCTTGAAAGTGAGTTAGGGCGAGTCCAGACGCGTGTAATGTAATGTATTGTGTATCTTTCTTAAGGGAGCTGCAAACGAGAAATTCCATCGGATTTGAGAAGTCAATGCCATGTACCTAGTATGAGTTTTGACGAAAATAAATATAAGGACTACTCATACGCGGCCGAGCATCCCTAGTTAGACAGAGCCTGTACAATAGTAACCAGACTATTGGTAAACACACATACATACTACATACATATTACTAAATACATAATATTATAGATAGATAATTTAGCACCCAGGCACACAACCATCATTGATGCCATTACATTTTTCTGAGTGGGAATCGAACCCGCGACCACCAGCTTCGCAGTTAGCATCACTAACCACTAGAACAAGAGGTCAGTCAATCAAACGACAGTTAAACATTAGCAGTACATAAATATTTCAACTTACGATTTCTAAGTATATAAAAATATTTGATATTTCATTACATGTAATGTTGACAACATTACTACCAATTACGTTACATTACAACATATACTCGTACACGTGTGAAACCGCCTTAAAGCGTGTCCACTATCGCAGATTCACGACCACCTCGATCCTCATTCAAACCGACTGGTAGATTGTTTGCATAACAATACCATGTATAATCCACGATAATGGCTCTGAAGTAACTGTTGGCGGTTTTGTTGTCTTTTTTGTCGAAAAACACGCGTGTCCATATCAATTGTGCTTGAAATGCGAAGCCATGACGTGTTGCGAAGTTCGGAAATTTAAGTTACTGATTATGACATCTCATCGCCTTAGCTCGTATTGCGAAATACATTGATACTCATATTTTATACCATCTTATACTTAAATTTGTTTGTGGTTGTCTGTCAATATATTAGCCATCAATAGCCATAATTATTGAGTCTAAAACGTAAGCATCCATTAAAAAAGGATTTTGGGAAATTTGAACAATAACAGGGGAAATTTTGAATCGGTTTTGGTATTTTCAATAAGATGTTTTTACTATGAGTCTTGTGGAGTTTCGCCGATTCTTCACCATAACGTAATGCGAAGGTTTATTTGTTTATTTAGTGGCGTTCAAAAAGAATTTTGTAATATATATACTTTGAATAAAATACTTTGGAATTTTTAGGCACTGTTTTCAATCGCGTATGAATCCGCGCGGCATACAAGTATTTTATAAAAATGTTAAAACCCAAGTAAAAGGAAAAAAATCATCGTAACTTTAGAAGGTAACATAAAAGTCAAATTAACGACATGAATCGATCCCGGACCTCAAACAAAAACTTTATGCAGTCACATCAATAATTTTGACAGCGTATGTACACAAATATGTCTTGACAAATGACTACAAAACAGACGACTGTAAAACTTGCCCTTGAAGTAAATTTGAAATCGAAAGTAGTCACTTCGACTTCACTCGAGATGACCAAAAATGCTCACAAAAACCAGTTCAATGGCTCTTTCCTTATCCCGTCACAAAAAGTATGAGACCGTTCTCGTGAAAAGTCCCAAAAGCGATTAAAAAGACCACAATCTACCGACTTTATTAATCGTGAGTCAGAAAATACGGATGCATACAAAATTTATTGACTGTTCTTCTATTTATTCAGTTTATACGCAAATTTTATACATTCCTTAGTCGTATTAGAATGCATTGTTATCTTAATTCGGTAGTTCAAAGTCGTGTAGTCGTTTCATCTCTTGTTTTATTTCGAGTGAACAGTAGCGATCGTTTGTCGCTATAATGGCTTCTGGTTTAATTAATGAACTTGTCAAACATCATTAAAATTAAAATTAGCATTCTGAACTTTTTTCTAATAATGTACACAATAAAATAATTCTTTTCATTCAGATCAATTAATTAGGGTATTTTTACATGGGCTACTCAGAACTTTTGTTTTATTTGAATCGATCAGTTTGATCAGATTTTTGTATGTTTTTCATCCGTTCATAAATGCAATTATATTAAAAAAATTATATTCATTCATATATTTTGTATACCGGAAACTAATCTCCTAAACTCTTTATTTACTGTTCTGTTCTGTTTGTTCTAATGGTTGATTGGTCTGTTCTACTTCACAAAGCTGTAATCTAAACTTAAAAATATTCGTTGATGTATTCTTTAATGTATCATAGTATTGTAGTATATATTATTTAATGTATTTTATCTTTGAATGTATTATTGCCTTAATTTTATGTGTTAAACTTTTAATATTTGATCTATTTTAACGACGCTGTAATCCAACACCCAGTTAAAAACATCCGACGATTTATTCTACATCTACGGAGGCTGTTACGCACGATTTATGTTAGCGGCCGCGGCGCTCGTTGAAAGAGCCGCTTATGCAACAAGTACAATTACTGGCCGGTTGCAATAGCACAATTAACGTGTATTTCTAAATAGTTTGGCTAATGAATTGCCCAAGAAAACGCACAGGTTTTTCTCCACAATTTTTCCCATGAGTGACAATGTGGTCCTAAGTTCGTACCGTCTGTCACACGACGCATTCAACTCGCATAATGAGAATGAAAGTGAGTTTAGTGGTTGTTGTTGAATCAAAAAAGCATTGTTCGATGTTAATTAAAATTATATAATTTATCAAGCGCGTGTCCTAGCGATTAATATTGTGATACTAAAACACCGAATGAATAACGTTTCACCTTACATAATTATATAAACAGGACTGATGTATGTTTCGTATGCTGCTTATTATAAAAACTAATAGGAAGCATATATGTATATTCATTTCTTCACTTTTTAGGTTACTGATGTATGCAATGGGCGTTTAATTTTTTATTGTATATTTTAATAACAAAACATTGTTTTATATAATAATATAAACATGCACTGCAAAAATAAAGTTCTGATAAAATGTAAAAAAAATACTAGTTTATACATAAAAGTTTTATTTTCGAATATCTATTATTTTTAGCACACATGGAAGTGATTGACCAACATTTTTGACCTTACGACTATCACCTACTTCCTTGACGTAATAACTGTAACCTGCGAATAATAAATTAATAATTCAGTATTTTATAGAAAATTATAATACAGCAAATTTAAATTATTATGTGATGAGTTGCAAAATAGCGAACATCTTCCTTCACGGCGAACTAAATAAAACAGTTTGTTTTCGTTATTTTATAAAGTTGTTATAAAATAACAAAAATAATCCAAACACCTAAATAATTAGCAATCGCAACGTGTGGAAATCTTTAGCAGGTAAAACTTAGCCTATAACTAATTTGCATATTGCATCGTTCCTTTTTTAATTAATCGACAATATAAATAAGAATGTTAATGACCTGTGATAAAATAAAATATAACACGCGTAAAACTAGGAAAACTAGGCACGTGTTCGAAACGTAGAAAATTTATGACGCCCGCGGAAAATGCACCGACCGTAAAATTATTATTTCACTTTTCATCGCTTACGTGAAACGTTTCTGATGCATTAAAACGATTAAATATTTAAATACTACGTAACTACTGTTAAACTTACGCATTTTCAGTTACAACCTGATTCCTGAAAGAGCGCTACGAAAACGTACACGATTTAAATTCCGTAAAGTTGCCTGACGGTATCTCACCTGTTACTATCGCAAGCATGAACAGCGCCGTGGCGCCGAAGGACCTCATCTTAAAGTTTGCACAGAACACGATCTACACTTCACAGGCACTGGTCACCACCGCATGACGCGACAACGCGCGAGAGCTCAGCGCGCTACAGTGATCGGTCCGCCGAGCTCACCAGCCACGAGGTGGTGGGGCGTGAGCGAAGGCCCAAGGGTTACGGAAGCGGACTAAATGTCAGGGATATAGCCGGATACAGGCTATGGGGTTTTTGTTTTAGGTTGCAGAATTAGTGCTGGTGATTGTTCTATTTGAATGGAAAGTTAGTGATCGTTTTTATTGTTTTTTTTGTCATGTCAACTGTCAGACATATAGACGGATACAGGCTTTGCGGTTTCGTTTTGGGTTGCAGATTTAATGCTGATAATTGTTGAATTTGAATGGAAGTTTGGTGGTTCTTATATTTGTCATTGTGTTTTCCTTGACTTTGTCTAATCAATTTTCCTATTACTCATCAACACATATTCTAATGGATTCGTTTAATTTTGTATCTGAAATTAAATCTATTCAAAACAACGACTAACTTAAAAACACCTGTAAAACCAAAGATTTCCGGAGTCAATACCTGGCCAAGCCAGCATTAAATTTATTAGATCTCTGTGTTGGGTATTGGTTGGAGTTGCCTTTTCACATACAATGGTACTTGAAGGACAATCGAAGTGTGGTCCCCAATATATGACGTATAATAAAGAAAACTATAATAAAGCGTAATCATTTCTGAAAAAAAGATGCACTTTTGACATAAACACCATAATTTAATAAATAGCTCTACCACACAGAACGCGTTGATGTCTTTTCTATGGTAATACATTATTCCTTGCTTGCTTTATAATTTAACAACGTACTAAGTGAGACCTGCAGTATTTCCGGCGTTGAAATATATTGCACATAGTGTGTATCCGCCCGGAATAAAGTTGTTTTCTAATAGTAAAATAATAATTAGAATCAATGCGGATATTTTCCAAATATCATAATTAGATTATCTCTAGGTCATTTGACTTATCATAATATAATTATAGAAATATAAAAAAATAATCGCGTAGTGGTTTAAAATTAGGCCTCTTAAGCCTGTTAGCTGCGTGCCTGGGTTAGTAATCCCAGGCACGCAGCTCTGATTTTACGAAATTATGTGCATATGAGAAATAAATTACCACTTACTTAATGCTGAAGGAAACATCGCGGGGAAAACTACATAGTTCTATAAAGTTCTATAAAGGATTTCTATAAAAAAGTTCTCAGATATATATGAAGTCTACCAATCCTTACATGACCCACGTAACGACTTTGACCTCGACCCTTTTCACCTTGAGAAGAGACCGGTACCCAGAAATGCCTCTAAAAGGGTTGATGATGATGATGATTAGTTTATCATGTACATCATTAAGCAGATATTATGGCAGAGATATTACGGTAGAGACATTACTAAATTTAGAGTCAACAGAGTGCCCATAAATGAAATAAAAACTTTTATTTTCATGACATAGCCCACGCATACACGCCTGCAATTTGTCATATCACACATGATACGGAATTATAGCTTCTCACCTTCCCAAGTATAACTCAGTATTCAGAGAATGAGCAATTAATTAAAGGTGTACTCGTTTGAGCTTGTAATCCAACCCGTTGCGTTGCGTCGGTTGCGAGCTCGCCCTACTCCCTAACATCTATCATCGGCTACTTTTTCTTTTACTGTCTTAGTAGCGGTTGACTTTTGATTTATGGTTAAATTAAGTTTGCAATGGAGATTAGTCACAAATGTAATTAAACATGTTTGGTAAGAACTAATCAAAGTTACATCCTATCGTGACTTTGTCCTTCTTTTCCAATTATAATTGGATATAAAATTTGGGAAAAGTATGCTCCAGATATCCTAATTAGAAAAGAGACCCATAGTAAAACTACCATAGTATATAAAACGGTTGCAGCTAAAAAGATATTAACAGTAATCTTATAATTTAGTTCTTATGATGTAT
>DWJS01000536.1:0-11041 GCA_018248975.1 Codatractus imalena | reverse complement strand
TTTTTAGCGGAGATAGTAGTACATACTGTGAAAATTTAATAAGTTACACCCATGTGACGGACGGACAGACGGCTAAACGGATGGACGGATGAAACGGATACCAGCATTAGTATTAAAGTTCCGTTGGCCCTCTTTTGTGTGCGGAACCCAACACACAAAAATGTGTGGAAAGTTTGGCCTGGCCGCATCTCTATTTTCCAGTGCGATAAGAATAAAAACATAGTAGAACGAAATGCCACTCACAGCGACACATTTCAAGAAGGGCTTTGTTTTGAGGCCGGCTCAGTGTTACCAGTCTCTCGTAAACCCTCAACGTATAACATAACAAGCGAGGCGCAACATTTCTAATGCCGACTACGTTTTTATTTTATTTTCGTTCATTTTCTCTTTTGTTGAGCACATTGCTACTTATAAGCTTTAGTTCGGATGTGTTAATGCTATTGTTTTTGAGTGTGTGTGTGTTATGCCTGTCACATAATTATTGAGTTGATGTAATTTACATTGAATTTCTAAATCTAAATTTTTAATTTTACTATATCAGTGTTGGTAAGGCTAGCGTGGCTTTTTTTCTTGTTTTTAAACATCGTGAACTACTGGTTTTATGTGATTTCCTGATGAACCAAATTTTAGCAGTATTGAGCATAGGGCATTACATATCAATAAAATTTGTATTCTGGTGTTGTCTAGCGTGTTGTATTAAAGCGGGTTAAACCTCTTTTTATAATTATGTGCATATTACAAATCAATCATTATTTGCTTTAAAGACAAACGAAAATATTTTAAAGTTTTTAATATTCTCAAAGATGTGTGTAGTCCGACCTTATGGACTTCTGAGGAAAAAAATAATCATCAATTTATGTTGACATTTGACGAAAATACGAGTATAAAATATATATAAAAATACATACAGGCGACTATAGAACCTTCTATTTTTGACGTCGGTTAAAAAGCCACTCATAGTGCTGACACATTTCAAGAACGGTTTTTCTAGGGCGGTCGCGTTGTTGTAGCCTCTCTTGGGTTCCACAAAGGGGCTAGATTTTGTTACGTTTCGGCCTTTTGTTATTTTACAAAAGATATATTTTTAAGAAAACACTAATTACGTTTAGTAAGGTGTGATATCGTTGTATTTTTTATGATATACGTATCGCTTGATACTGTAAACATGATTTTGTTCGGCGCTTTGTCCTAAAGACGTTGGCATGAAACCCTTCGTCTCCGATTCTCACTTAGCGATTCTTATATTTATCGTTTTTGGTGAGATTCGTTCTACGAACATAAAACATTGCTCGTAAAGACCACCACTTACAGCGACACATTTACGGCCGTTTTTGAGATTCTTTTTTTCCTTTAGAGCCTTTTTAAACGCTGACAACGCTGCCCCGAGATCTTACTTGAAAAATCATTTCTTTTTAGACGCTATTCTTAAAACGAGAGATTAAAAATACGCTCCATTGCACCAGTAGATGAAATATTGCGCAGCTACAAAGAGACTGTGTTATGAAAAGTAGTGGAATCTTTATTTATCTTTGATTAAGCATTGTAACTAATGGCTTTTCATGACCCACTACTGGGCACGGCTTCCTTTACAATTGGGAAAAGCTTGGAGCATACACCAAGCTGCTGCTATTCTAACTGTGGAAGATACGGGTTAGCTGGCCCCGTGTCAGTTTAACCAAGATTTTAAATCGCGTTAAGGTCTGCTATCCATTGATAGCAATGGTATTTAAAGGTAGAACTTGACGCTATCCCTAAGGACTAAGTTGGAATGCCTATATCTATTTACTTTACCGCACCCTTAACACCAACAAAACAGGGCCTTAAACTGCTGTTACTAAACAGAAATATCTTAACATATTTGCATGAACATATGCACGTATGCATATTCATACATAAATATGTACATATAACCCTTAGGCGCCTATGTGAGTCGAAATAGAATATATCTTGACATCAGAAGTTTTAATTTGCGGCCTAAAGTTTGTTCTGGGTGCAACACAGAGTTTGAGAAGTTTCGAAAGAGAAACAAAGGGTTTTAATATACTATTTTGAATATCCAAACGTACAGCGTGTAGTCTAGAGGCGAAGTTTAATCATTATATTTTTCTGTGTTTAAATAATAGTAATAATAATCATTTATTTCATACAATATAAACAAAGATACAAAAGTATAATTGAATACAGAGGTCCATATCATATATACCTTATAGACTAACATACATATTAATAGATACTTATAACTAAATCACGTATTTGCGGCGATGTGAGACGCAATATTATCTGGTCAAACTAATAGATGTGTTTTCTTCTATCGATGCTAGGTATTCATAAACAAAACACCTTACAAAGTAGTGGTATTTCTTTATTTATTTATTTAGACACACCAAAAGCATAACATATACAACATTCACAAACAATTCTTAAACATCAAGTCTTAAACACTAATATGAATGCCATTTACTGGCGTGTACAACATGCTCCAAATCTGAGTAACATATATATGTTTATAATTTAAATCTAGTGTGGTTTTAACTAATAATAATTATACAATAGACAATAGAGATAAATACTTATGACACAACATCTAATTGGGAATTTTATTAATTAAGAGTGTACGAAATTGGCAGAGTATAAGGGAGAAAAAGTATGAGGTATGATGGTGACATGAAAAAAAATCTGTAAAGAATGAATTTGAAATCAAATTGGATTTGATTTGTTAAAATGTTTGGCTATTTTTATTTGTATTTGGGAATCATACAATACATAGTACATACAATCACTATCAGAAAATTAGAACATAAATCAGAAAAAATTCCACTAATATGTAAGGCACATAAAAAAAAATACGTGTGGCACTCAGGGACTGCTGTGGTAAATCTATTACATAGCATTTTTATTAACTTATGCAATTATTATTATTTATTTATTTATGCAGTATTATTTTTTCATTGATATTAAGTGCTTAAAAAAATCTGCTTTTCGAACTAAATCCCCCAGCGCGCTTACGGATTTAAGCTGATTTCGTTTAAACATTGACGGTTAAGATCCAAAATATTAAATATTTTATCATAATTGAATATAAGTAACCTTATTTCTTTACCTTTAAAACTCAAAATAAAATGTGACTTAAGAACCTTATTTCTATATATAATATAAAGATTTTTCATTTTATTGAATTAACAACCTAATGGCTCCGTTTTTGGTTGGTTACTTTTCTTTTTACATCGAATTAAGCGAACGCTCGGTCGAGCTGTTAAGTTTTATTTTCGTTACGGAATTTCTTGATTCGGTCGCCGCGCTCAAAGTGATAAAAGCTATGCAATAGCTTAAAAAGATGTTATTTTATAGAGCGAGGAGTAAGAACATGTTAAACAATTAGAAGTAAAAACAACATAAACTCAACAAAACAATATAAAAAATACAAAAATAATCTTGATAGTTTGTACTCGTCACACATACACACACAACATCGTCAATGATACATTTTCATATTTTGCATTATCCTATATAAAAATATTGAAAAAATCTTTCAGTACTTCCCGCCAGCGAGTCTCGGGTGGCTAATCTACTGCGCTCTAGTCGCCCTGCTCTTCACTTGCCTCAAGTTGCTGAATCACGGCCTGCACCATATGTACGACACCAAGGAGTGCATCATTGTGCAGCCCAGCGACAACGGGAACACTAATGAGACCACTGTGTAAGTTACCCAGTACTCACAGCTTGCAGTTTTCTACAGCTGAGCTCTTCGATTTCTGTTTATTATGATAATTAATCTAGAAATTTTACCATAAAAGTACAGTCTTGATTAAAATGAACCTTAAATTAAAATCCTTTTTTACTAATCACATACATATGTTAAATAAAAACATCTGAACAAAATTATATGTTTTAATAACTACTGTTAACTATTAGCTAGTGTTTGAGTTTTATTAGGTAGAATATCTTCAAACATACTCATTGTCTCTACACTTATGTTAGTTTTATTATGCGGGTTATAATGGAAATTCAAACTGTTACAGCCCTGAGGAAGGCATGGAGATGCAAATGCTAAGACTTGGCGGCGCGGCCGCAACGACCAGCGACAACGACTCTGTCACATCGTTGGAGTATCACAAACCAAACAACAGTACGATAGGTAGCAGTTACCTATATATCTTATTACAAAACTTATTATTCAGTAGAAATTACATAATTATGATTCCATTCTTCATCGTCAATTTGAATGTAAAGATACAATTTTGAAATTTGTTTCAGATTTAAAAGTAGATGTACATCGAAAAAATAGTTCGGAATCAAGTATGGAAGATAGCGCTATGTCTGCAAAGCAAGCAGAGGCAGTGGCCACCACTAAATCTGATCTCTGCGTGGCCCAACCGGCCGAAACACCGGGTCCTTCCAAAACCCGTCCAACGAATAGAAGCCGGTCCAAGTCGGGCCACAAGAGGGAGCATAGAACCAAAGCCAGGCGAGGGCACGTCAGAATTGACGAATTAATAGTCGAAGAAGCATCTAGAAATCCAAGAATAGATAGTAATATACCCATGCATATGTTGACTGATGAAGGTCCGTTTGCTAAAGTTAGCCGACGGTATCACGAGTGTCCCCATCGACGTGGATCAAGTAACAGGGATTTTTTTAAGGAATGGTTATATTTAGATGGTAGTGAGGCGGCTGGGGAACCATATCAGTCAAAGTTCGCTAGACAACTAAGCTCTGATTCGAGAGACAATTCCGAACCTAGTGTCGGTCCACCGTCACCGAAGAAACGGATAGCTCATAGGCGAAGGTATACGAACTATCCTGACGAAAGTTGCACTAAATCTGCTATGGCACTTGCCACAGCTCAATCGTCAAATATGAGGAGAAATTCAAATTCTACAATGTCGACTATACAGTTACCACTCCTTAATTCGACGGCGCAATTAGTTTCTCATATGAGAAGGCATTCTAATAACGCGGATACAGGATTTTTCGCCAGCGTAGAATTAGGTGAATATATGATGACGGAAACTCCAACTGGAGATGCTGACAAGAAACAGGGTAAGAGTCCAGGCGTAAGACGAATCAAAAGCGCTGCCTTAGAAATTGGTTGTCCACCTCCTAGTGTATCGAATTTATCCCCTCACCCAAACAGTGCCGAAACAATAGGTGGGCAAATGCTTAAGAATCCTAAAAGTGCAGTAATTCCTCCGCCAAGCAAGAGTTTAACTCGAGGCCCGCACTTGAATTTGTACCCAAAGAATGAGTCAGGTGAAGGTTGCAGCTACCCATATTTAACGTACGGCTCTGAAATCGTATATCCCATAGCAGAGATTTCTGATGAAATGCAGACATCTCAAAAGGAAACGGATTTAGACTCAAGTGGGGAAAGTTACAGCGAGTATGAAGATGAGAAACAGTTTCGCGGTTTCGATTGGGACGCGGAACATTCGCCCGCTATGCGTTCAAGCGATTCTGATTACGAAAATAATGGGTCGAGATCACCTTTATTGGACCGAGTTGCGGAAGTGCGCATAGTTCGTACAAAAAATCCCCATGAAAGCAAAAAGCACTGTTGCGAACGCCACGTGGGCACTAGACATAACACAGATGGCCCTACCGAAAAATCAAAACACGTAAGACTGAAAAAGTTAACCAAAAATGATACACATTACGAAGGAAAAAGGTCTGATAGGCCAACAAATTCCTGTGATTGTAAATATAATCCCAACGGCGACTATTTTGATAAAGCGAGCGCTAGTTCTAAAGATTTGCTTATAGAAAAATCTAGCTTAGAATCAAATGATAATCCAGATTCAGAAAAAAAGTTAGAAGGCAAAAAACCAGTAGAGAAAAAATTGTGGGACCATGATATATCTAATTCTAGCAGTAGCAGTGATACGAATTTAGAAAGGCCACAGGATGATAGTAAATATGACAAAAACAATGCACCAGAAACTGAAGAATCTCAGTTGACGTGTGACAGCAAAAGTGCAGACGAGAAAAGCGTATATAGTCTAGATTGGCTTTTCGAGGAAGCCCCACAGCCTATAAGATCAGGGTCCCGTTACAAAGAGGAAGATGAAGAGATATGTCTAGGCCCAGAAGAGGTCCTACGTCAAAAACTTGCCAACGCACTTGGCGAGTCTTCAACTAACGTTCCAAAAAACTTGGGCGCTATACCAAAGCAGATAAAAAACTTAGCGCGTTCACGAGCTTCATCCCAGAAGGAGAACAAGAAGAGAGATTCTAGGAAAGAGAGAGATGAGAATCAAAACGAAGATCGGATTCTCATGGATGCTGTTGAAGCTCAAGCTGCTTTGGTACAAGGCTTAGAGTGCTTATTTGCTGCGACTAACGCCAACACAGTCGTTATGCCACCACCAAATAGAGAAGAGAGACCGCGAAGTCACAGGCAAAGTGTACGCGGGGAAAGAGAAAATGCGCACAAGACCAGAAAACGATCAATTGAAGAAGTAGCCCAAACGTCAACAAACACTTTATTACCAACCACAATGCCATTGCTAGCAGCATTCTTAAATTCAAGAGTGGATTTCATGCCTTGTTGCGCACTGGATAATGCACCACCAGAACTCGTACAGTACGTAGAAGAGGGACAACGGCTCAGACCTCTAATGGATAGGAATCACAGGAACCGAGTAAGAAAGATCAAACGTTCGACTCGCCAAAGGAATAATCCCGCTTTACAAAACAACCCTGAGAGAAAAGAGAAACCGTCAAATCCAGAAAATGCTAGCAGTTCAAGCAATGTTCATTTTGCTACATCGTTTGAAGACACAACTGATGGCGCAATACATTGTTTTATGGATGAATACGGGAATTGGATGTCGTATACTTTTGACAAGAATAGTTCAGGGAGAGCTCAAGCTCAACCGATCCCCTTACCAGAAAAGGAAGACAGCAGCCGATGTAACAGACTAAAGCCACCTGAGAACCCAGATAATTCGCAAGAGACAGCAGGAGAAGGTAGTTGCGGATCTTTGGAGTCTGAAGCGGGAAACAGCGAAAGTATACCGAAGTCTAAACGTGGAGACAGCTTGGACCAGAGTTCGTCAAACCAGGGCAGTAATAATCCATTATTATCCAGTAACAACAACGTATCCACCGTAGTTCCTATAAATACTAACGCTTCGAATAAACGCTTCTATGTATTTGACGGAGGGACTGGAACCCATACGGATCAACCGCGATCACCTGTTGCATACGTCACTGATAGTTTATTAGAACAAATAGAAGCAGAAAGACAATCTAGAATGGGTCTCCCGAGCATGCATATCAACTTTCTAATGAACCAGCAAAGGGCGCAACAACAAGCCCAACAACAGGCCGAAACTACATCATCACATATACCGAGCCTGATGCCGTCGATAGGCGAAGAAAGTGTAGAGATAAGAAATAAAATATTTAAACTAATGGACAAAAAAGAAAAAGCCAATCAGCCAAAGCAGAAAAGCTACTACAAATTTAAGATGTCGAAATATTTCGAAATCAAGGTCACCATGGATAGACTGAAACTCATGGCACTTTTCGATAGAAATTTGACGTTTAAAGAGACCTTCATATCGATATTGCTCGCCGTGAGTGTTGCTGTACTGGGCTCTATGGTCTTGAATTTGGGCTTTTATCGGGACATATATGCTTTCTGGTTCTGCTTCATAATGGCTGGGAGTCAGTACTCTTTATTGAAAAGTGTTCAACCAGATTCAGCGTCACCGGTGCATGGATTTAATAAGATGGTTGTCTTCTCTCGCCCGGTGTATTTTTGCTTATGTTCAGCAATATTATGCATTGTCCACAGTCAGCTCGAGCTAATAACCCCACCAGAAGAATCGCACACGAGAAGCAGACGGAGCCTGGACGAAACTAAACCTACAACAATATACGGGTTCGAGATGAATGAGTTAGATTTTTTATATGTTATCCAAGAGATCCTATCAAAGTTCCTATTATTTTTCCCCTTGGCATTCAGTTTAGGATTATTTCCTCAAGTGAATACCTTTCTCATGTACTTATTAGAGCAGATTGATATGCATGTATTCGGTGGCAATGCAACCAGCAGCTTAAGTGCTGCCGTATACTGTGTGGTGCGTTCCGTAGCGGCTATAGGAGCGTTATACGGCTTCGCGTATAGTGGCTTGATTGAAGGAAAGAAATCGCAGCATCAGAAACATAATATTTTGTTCTCGATATTCTGCGGCATGCTAGTGCCAATCGCGTATCATCTGAGCAGAAGCGCTAGCGATTACACATTGATTTGGAATTTAATAAAGAAGCACTTACTACCACCGGACTTGTATGCCGTTCACCCTGAATGCGCTCCGGATATGGATAAGACTGACCCAAACATACTTACGGAAGACAAGAAGAATAACTCCGAAAGTAATATATCGAAACAGAACTCCATTGGCAGTTCGGCGTCGAAGATAAACTTCAGCTCGGAGACGAATATCGCAAGAACTCAGAAAAGATCTCAGACGTCAAGCGTCAGTTCTCTGAAGATGGATCCTCGTGGAGACACCATGAACTCGACGTCTTCGCTCAAAGCTGATCCAAACGAAAACGAGGATAAAAGTCGTGATTCTAATACTCTTAACTCTAATACAAATAAGGAGAGCACTGACAAGACTGATGAAGACATGGAGGATCCGTTGCCAAAGAAACTGCAAGCGACAGTAAATTCGAGGCTCAAGAATGATCTCATAGTGTGCACGTTCCTCGGTTTATTCGTGTTCGCTTTGCACTGCACCACTGTGTTCACGACTCTGAGACCCCAACTGAATACGGTAAGTTTACTTTTAACTCATGAAAAAAATGCAAAATTGAATAATATTAATTTGAATTTTGTACATAAGATTTCAGCTCCAATTCAAAATAACCTATACAATGCTATACAAAAAAAATACAATTACAAAATGTGGCGTAGCGCGGCGTGGCGACGCTCTTACAAAATAAAATATTTTGTAATGTTTCTTAATTCAAAGTGTCAATTCACCTCCACTTTGCTAGCAACGCTATTTTTGACATATTCCTTGCCAGTTTTTTTATTACTAGATGTGGCGTCTACAAAGTACTAAAGAAATGTGATTATTACGTGACAATCTAGTATTTATTGAACGTGCGCGTTCCTCCGACGCTTAACCAGCATTTACGCTGCACACATGGCATTTCATGGTATGGCATTTGTGATATACTATGAAATGTCCTTTTTACGTATAGGTGCTGTTGATAATAGCGGGTATCCTGGGCTGGGTGCTCCATTACATCATACCCCAGCTCCGTAAACAGCAGCCGTGGTTGTGCCTCGCCGGGCCCGTGCTGAAACAGCACGAGCACGCACAGTTCGAGGTCACAGAGCCAGCGAGGCTAATGTGTTTTGAAAAGGTACCTATTTCATCTTTAATTCCTACTCTAATAACTTTAAGTTGTATTTCATGGGACAATTCTTACTTCTATCTTAGGTACAAGTGAAGATGTAAATCAAATAGATATCTAAGAACTGTACATGTTAAAATTAGAAATCGGGGAATTTATAACGTCAATATTTATGTTATAACGTTACATGTTACATCCTTCACCTATCCTAAAGTGTAATGTATCATGTATGTAAAATGCATGTAAACATCGTATAGTCCATGTAAAATATCTGTGTAACCGTCATTGGCGTCTATCACGTTTTGCGTCGTCTAGAACTATTATCTTCTAGCTTCTGGCCCTTGAAATGCGATATCTATGCGAGACCGATGTAGATGAGTCGGAATTCAATGTACAGTCAGTATCAATTCATATTAGCTGGGTACCACGTATTTTTGGAGTATCCCCCATGACCTTTCTGCCTTCAGAGATTCGTGCACAGCTTCATAATGTCGTTTTTAATCCCCAGATATACGTGTACCTGTGTTTCCTGGAGCGTAACGTGTTGTACCCGGCGGTGGTGATAGCGGCCACTACGACGGATGCGCCCGCCATTGCGGACAAATTCGGCGATACAGTCGGCGCGCTAATCATATGTGTTTGTGCGCTTAAATGTTAGTACAACATTACTTATGTTTCTTTACCACATCGGTCTGACACGCAGTGGGTTCGGAGAGAGGACCGTTCAGAAGTCTAGGTGATGAATTTAGATTTCTGTTCTGTCTTTGTATGTGTCCATGGCACCCACAACACAGAGAATTCTAGTGTGGGGCTATGAGTATAGAAAGCGTCTTTCTAACCTTTAGCTGTAAGTTTTTTCTTGATTTTTCAAAAGCACCTTTTTTGTTTTGTTTTTGGGTTAGAGGAACTTCTAAAGATGGCCGACTTTATGGGGGAAAGGTTAATTTAGTTTTGTTTTTGGGTTGGGGAACTTCTGAGGATACCTTTTCTCTAAAAGGTTGAGTTATGTGACATTTTTACTCGCTAAAGCCCCCTCGCTGCCACATAACGCAGTAAGGGGAACTCCAGGACCTCCAGTTTCATATAAGTGAAAAGAAATCACCTGATGTGTTTTTGTTGGAAAGCTGAACATTGTAATTATAAAGGGGATACACTAGTGGTAGTGGTGACTCTGGAATCATACAACTAGAAATTCTATCAGTTTTATATAAATAATTTTAATTTTTAACAGGTCTAAGGAACGCCTATTCGGAGCCAGAAAGTCAGTACTTGATAGTGGTGTTCGCTTTCCTGCTCTTCCAAAGGGATCTCGGAAGTCAGAAAATGTCGGAGACATTCCTCGTCGACTACTTCATCACTGCTATCATATTCAGCAAGGTGTATGAGTTTTTACTTAAGGTGAGTAAAATTTTTATATCTTTAGTGAAACATTAATTAATTGATCGAGTTCATTGATATCCGCATACTATACGTGTGATAATAAACACAGATACACATTTCCGAGGTGTTCCATTGCGTCATTGCGAGTCTTCATGAGGAATAACGCATTTGTTATCAATATTCAGGTAGGACTTATGGGTGTGTTATGTATGCTAGTGTATGTGTATACACTAGCATGGTTACATATAAATTGTTACAGATCAGGGTTCGCTGATAAATCTGCTGATAT
>DWJS01000535.1:0-11053 GCA_018248975.1 Codatractus imalena | reverse complement strand
AAGAAAAGTCCGATAAGCCACCTGCCTTCATTCATTTTGACGACGTAAATTTCGACGAGCTTATTAATGATATTGAATGAATTTAAGGAAGGGATTCAGAATACGTTCAATACGATAAAAATAAATTTCATAATTTGTTTTCCACACTTGAGATGCGTGTTCGTATTCAAGGTGACTACGGGCTAAAGTGCAATAAAACCTCTTTGAAAATTGAACAAATGTAATATAACAAGTGATTTAGAATCTTTTTTCCGATATTAGCAAGGAACAAATAAAACAAAATTGTGATATATTCGTATGTGCTCTTAATTTAAAAATTAAATTCAAATAGTTTATTCAAAGTACATAATTTGCTAAATTCTTATTGAACGACATTGTATAGCCATTCGCAAGACACACATATGTATAAACACTTATTACATTAAATCTGTTGCCAATAGCGACCGGTTGCAACATATACTCAAACTTAAACAAATTGCTTAATAATTTTAGGAAAAAAGTTTTTTAATGACATTATCGGTTTTACATGAATACATGTATACTATGGTTATAAACGACACTCAATTGTCAGACAATTATGTAGGCCTAAGTAAAACCCAAATTAGATAGCAACACCCTAATTGAATAAATATTGTTAATTCCAGTCCAGAAATGTACCTTTGATTTGTGTGATAATAAATCCTTCATATAAGAAATTAATAATGAGCTATTGAATTAAAAGATGCTAGTAATGTCACTGTGTATTCTGAGGTATAATAATAATTAGATAATTGATCATAACAAAACATCCAACCTAAAAGTCACCTTGTCTTTAAATGTGTTTCAAAAATGTATAGTGAAATTGAAAGTAAATTTTTCACTATTATTAGAAACAGTTAAAAATTAAAAGAGAAAGACAGCAATAATTACATAAAAACACTTTTAGCTAAAAACTTTCGGTACAGAAAACTCTCGAATCCACAAGCGAGCTCAATCAGAAACTTCTGAAATTCCTCCTTTGAACGTTCTAAACTATTCAAATTACAGGTCTATTCAACTAAGGAATCTATTCAAATTGGCAATCTTTTAAGTTCTGGAACGCGAACATCTTTTCCCAACTATGAACTAAATCTTAACAGAAATCGTGTCGGGTATAAACAGGACGTATATTAACGGCGCTCATTAATCAGACCATTTTGTTGGCTGGCGAGCACTTAATACAGATCATTACATTGATTATATCTTGTTAACAAACGAGATTTCGTTTTTCGAAGCATCAACTTCATCGAGATAATAGACGGCTGTTTATTTGGCAATATATCTTCATTATTTAAGCGATTGTGCTCTTTGCTGGTAACGCTTTAGGATTGTTGCTAATGTCAAAATGTTACAACGAATGATTAGTTGATATAAATTGCGAAGGATAACTGTTTTATATCAATATTTGGAGACCTACCTTGATTTTTAGACAGAAAATTAATAATTTGAATATCTTATCCAGGTTTAGATTGCACTGGATTGATTTTGGATTGATAACGAATAAAGTCAAAATAATTATTGAAACACTTAAACTAACGGTTATCATATTTAAATTTTATACAGCTACGCTATAAAAATATTATTAGTACAAAAATGTATTCAGAAGATCAAAATAATTAAGAATGAAGCTGAAATTTCAAAGAGTCTCAGCCAAATAATGTCGAAGCTACTCAAGTGCAATTTTATCCATTGATTGGTGAAGCAGACAGAATTTTCGCACAAATACGACGAATTTGGACGTAATAAGAGCGATAGTCGAGTGAGAAAATATCCATTCATACATCGTATTGTGTTCGAATAGACGAAATAAAATTTTCTAGGAGTCGGATTTGAGTTTTATTCCAAGCACGTACAAACTGTTGAGAGAGACATTAGTTAAATCGCGAGTGAAATTACCGAGTTGCGAAAATATTCGTACTGATCCATGTGGCGTTGTTCAGCATTGTTTCGGTATTGTTGGGTTGCACGTGCGGCGAAAAGTGACGGGTGAATTGGAGAACAATTGCAGCTGTGGGCAAAGTGAATTATTTGTGCACAATAAATTTCTTTGACTTTGACTTTTTACTACAAGCTGATATTCGCTGATGTCTGCATAGCACATAACCAAGAGTGCACAACGAATGTATACAATAAGCTACAATAAGCATAATAACTGCAAACGAGTTTTCCCTTGTTTCCAATTTTCTAACGATAAAAGATCCGCAAAACACTAAAAGAACAATAAAAATCGCGAAAGTACATAGCTCACACTCAAATAAATTGTTCTCCGCATAATGGCGGAAGTTTCACCGGTAAGCAAATACCGAACCTCCGAAGTTCTCCACCTTATTAACTGTTATTAATCTGCGCTTCTAACACGACGCCCTCGTTCAATCATAACTGTCCAATAATAAATATTCCCGAAAACAAATGATGTTCCTTAATGTTTGTAAGTTCGTGTAGAAAATGGAATGTTTTGTCAAAAGTACCGTAAAATAGCTTCTTTACAATGAGATTATGATGATTTTCAACTGCTGTTTTCAAGTGCTTCATGCTTCTAATGATAATAATTTTAATACCAAAAAACATTGGCTGTACCTATATATAGATTATATAAGTTAGCCAAGTCTTCTCCAGGGTTCAACTGTATTTACTTCTACTCTATCAATCTTAGATAAAAACTAAACATGTCGTTTTTTAAAGCTTTTTAAAAAAGCGTATTATAAAGAAAATGATTACAAGGACAATGGGAACATGTGATCTGAATCGCTCCATATCTACACGCTTTATTATTTAAAATCATTTATTTGTAATTGATACAGTTTACGGAATAGATGTATGATATGAAGTTTTACGCCGCTTTTTCCTTTGGAATTAGTGGTGAATTTTGAACTACCAAAAACAATTATGTAAATAATTAATTTTGAATAAAATCTTCTGATTTGATTTGATTTGCAAAGAAATATTCATGTTTACTATTAACAACGGTTATGATAGTAAAGATGATGATCATCTAAACCAGTACTAGATAATAATAAAAATCCTAGCGAAGAAGTAAGATTATTCAGCAGACGGTAAACAAGAAGTTGAAAATTTTGAAATGAACACCAGAATTGACACGGTCATTGACGTCAGCAATCAGCAAACTCTAATTAACTTACTTGATTGAGAAAGTTCTGTCGACAGTGCTAAAGAGCAAATACACTGAAGTCATCATGCCTGATATCCCGTATGTGATTGTTATTTTCAGTCACGTTAACCTTTTCATGGTCATTCAACAAGAAATTTATTTTAAAAGCATATTGATGTTCCAATCAATCCAAATGATCTATGTCGTGAGGGAGAGACGCTAGAACGAAGTATTCCAAATTAATCATCAGTGATAGCAACATAATTATGATTGATCTCATGGAAGAGACCAAACTTATCTGATATTTGTGGGTGGCATTGGCTACTTAGCATCAGGTAGTCTGTTATTACTTCTACATCATTTTCTTCTGAACTTTCACTTCCATAAAAATAATTTGCTACTTCTGCAACATTATTTGTTACTTTCATAAAAATCAACGTACCTTCAAATCAACCGAGACGTACAAAGTTATTCAAACGAAGACTAACTTGAATTTTGTTATCAGAAAGTTATTCACGTTACCGTATACTCTGAAACATGAGTGCTTTTAATATCTTTTACGAGCTTCTTAAAAGTTTCATATATATTTTCCCATATTCCCTGTATGTTTAAGAACCAGTTAATATTCCACGTGTAAGTATACACCACCGGAGATTGTGAGGAGATTATCTAGCATGGTAATAGAAAGGCTCCCTGTTCTTATTTCTTTACCTACTTGTAATAAAAGTTTATACTAATAACTAGACCTGAGGCAGTTTATTGTAATTAACCTATTAGCCACTTAGTCAAATTTACACAACTTTTTAACCCGTGCCGCCCGTCGTATTTATATGACAGATAACTAGTGTTTGTTTATTTTTTTCTTAATCCCGCTTGCGATCTATACATACATGTTGTATACAATAGAATTAGAACATATGACCAAATTTTGACAATGTATTAAAGTAACTTGTTAAAGTAAGAAGTATTATTCGATAACACAAAAATGGAGTGGATTTATAAAGGTAACTTTTAATTTTTTAATTCTTTATATAAATTTACTTTGTTCTCAATATTTGTTGGTATAGCGCCCATAGCAATATGACTATTTGACAAATTTCAAGTGTCTACCTATTACAGATCACATGATATGAAAGACGGACAGACGGACAGAGGGACCCTAGTTTCAGGGTCTCGTTGGCACCATTTTGATACGAAACCGTAAATAAAAAGCAACCTTATATAAAAGACACAAAATTTACCTCAACTCCGTCAACACACTATTTAAGTTGGAAGTGGCCGTTAATTAACAGCCAAGCCGCAGTTAGCGAACAATCGGCGTACAAAGAAATGGTCGGCAATTTACAGCGAGTTTGTGATT
The DNA here is from genome assembly GCA_018248975.1 of Codatractus imalena. NCBI lineage: Eukaryota > Metazoa > Arthropoda > Insecta > Lepidoptera > Hesperiidae > Codatractus > Codatractus imalena. Next base: position 6,566 of record DWJS01000535.1, on the reverse strand, counting down.
TTTAGGTACAATTTCAGCGTTATGAAGTATTAACGAATGTTTATTTAAACTTGTTACTTTAGTACCGTGTTAATTAATCAGTCAATTTTATTCCATGTTTTTAGTACATAGATGTAGCCAAGAATGTAGTATACGTAACGGCCACTGCCGCCCTAGGACAACTGCGATAGTCGGAGTGACTCTAAAAAATTCGTCATGTTTTGGATTCAAAAGCACAAATTACATCAACTTCTTATTTCTTCCACATTTAAAGTGTATACAACCTAAATATATTAGCTTTCAGTTAAGCCTAGGGCCATTAAACCAAATCCGTCGCTATACCTCTGGTTAACTGTTTAAGTTGGAACTGGTAATTACAAGTGAATGGCCGCAGTTAGCAAACAATCAGCGTACAAAGGAAACGGCGGGCAAATTGCAGCAAATTCGTGATTTAATGTAACACAAATATACATATATATACAGTGTAGAACATCGTGAGGAACTTCATGATTAAGTTCTACGTGAGCAGAGCCCAGCGACGTGGGTGTGTGTGTGTGTGTGTGAGAGAGAGAGGGGGGGGGAGAGGGAGAGAGAGAGAGCGTATGCGTGCATGCAGGCGTGTGTGTTAGTGTTGCTCTTAACTGATCTACAAAGTTAAGCAATGTCGGTGGTTTTATGGATGACCGCTAGTGGAAAAATTGAAACGCGCTTCCGTGCTTTGGAGGTCACGTAAAGCCGTCGTCCCGATTTGTGGTTTGTCGGAGGCCTTTTGGCTGGTTTGGATAACATCCGTTACGAGTTTGTTACTAATCCTCTCCATCTGCTTTAGAGTTACGTGGTGGATTATGCTCCAGACCTTTGCAGATTTATTATAATAATACAATTTCACAAATTCTACACTATTATATTAGTAGTATTAGTATTTTAAATTTGTATTTTTATTTCAAAGGTGGCGTGTACATTGCCGTGATTAAAAAAATCAGTTGAGTCATTTGATGATCACCGCTTTGGGGTTTTTTAACTATTCATTTATTACAAATTAAACCCATAGTATTTTCAAGATACACCTGACAATAGACTAACCGCAATTATCGTCTCTGGATAATTGCGTACACTCAATTATCAGAGTTCAAAGAGCAATACGGAATATGATAATGGGCGGCGAAATGAGACAATATTAACTATTACTCCATTTGCACTAATTGGAATGCTATTAATATCGAATTCCTGCTTTGGAATTTGTCAGGCATGAGCATTAATAGAATTACAGACCAAAATATTTAAAAGCCCCTGCAATTGGTACCAACGTACCGATATAAAAGTGGATGCATTAGTTACAAGAATCCAGATTTAGAATTTTAGGAAGAAAATTACATATCGTTTTTTAATATTGATGAATTTATAGCATAAACATTACTTGTGAATAATAAATACCAGCCCTCTCTAGTTGGGAAAAGACACCCGTGGCCAGAAGTGGCAATTAAAAAGGGTTGCAGCCAGCCAGGCAATATCAGATTTTATAGATATAGACTGATCTACAAAACGCTGATTGCGTGGCGCGCGGTTGTCAGTTGGATGGGTGACTACTAGTGGCTAAATTTCACGCGCGCTTCCGTGCTACGGAGGCACGTGACGCCATCGGTCCCTGTTTGAAATAATTTCAAGAGGAACAACTTAAACTTAAAAATAGACCAAACTATATACTCTCACCAATACATTGGCCACCTATTTCTTATAGTTTCGTATAGAATCCTATTACCAAGGCTCCGCTCTCGTCTGTCTGTCTCCGAGTATGCTGTCACCGAGTATGAGATACTCATAAGCCGTAACAGGTTGAATATTAAAATGTGGATTATTATTACCTCTGTAAAATCAAATAATAAAATAGTAAAATATAATCTTTAAAAAGTAGGGATATTAACTATAAATATCCATGATCTGTTTTGCCATTGCGACATGTGACCCATAAAAAGGATGGATAATATTTTGTTACGATATCCGTCGGTATTTGTATATATTTTTTTTTACTAACGTTTTTGGCTCGATCTTAATGACGGTAAGCCCTTAGTGTGCGAGTCCAACTAATATTTGGCTGATATTTAAAAAAGTACTCAAAAACAACGTAATACCTACTCGCACTCTATTTTTATTACTGCTCCACGCGCCCCAACTACAAAGCTATTCGATTTAATGTACAAATGATGTTATGAAAATTCGCTAATGGAATCATAATTATCAGTCCCGATAGGAAAAGGTCTTTATTTGTATTCTAGACATTTCTGAGGCAAATATTTTGTTAAGACGTTCTCTTAGAATCCTTAATAACACTTGGCAGGTCAATATTCTATTCTATTTAGGAGTCCGACCTTTTAAAATGAGAATGAAGGCATTTTTATTTTGTATTTAAGTAAATCTAATAACGTTGTTTATGAATTCTCTTTTTTTTTCTTTGTGTTTTTAAAAGACACAGCCGTAGCACACTAGGATTGCCTATGTCGTGGGTGTCATGTACACACACAAAGACGATACACAAACACCTAGGTCCCAGAACAGAAATCTAAATTCATCTTTTAGATTGCTGGCTGGGCGGGGATCGAATCCGGAACCCTCTGCAAGACAGACCGATATGGTGACCGCACCGCCGGGCGGTTCCGCAATGAGTAGCACAAGGGCGTGTAGCCCATATAATGGTACCGGTCATTGGCGTCCACGAACATTATTAATTACAAATAGTATTGGGGTTTAACCTGAAACACAGTTACGTCGCTACCACTGAAGCCTAATTTGGAACGTTTAATTTTCAAACAAGAATTCTCAGTTAATAATTGAAAATGAAAGTAGGTAAATACCTTTCATATTTGTTTACTTGTCGAGTCATTTTTAAAATAACTCCACAAAAGATAGTAAACACTTATATATTACCCCTACAATATTCTATTATGTAGGAATACTGAACTGTAAAAATATCTAGTACAGCGCGATGAATTATATTTTCTTATAAATTTGAAATGCATAACTACAATACTTGCAGTCTTGAACAGACTTAATCTGTAAACGATCTGACCTTATTTTTCATATGTTATTTCATTCTAATGCTAGGGAAATATTTTCTAAAGATGCATTCAATTTGTTGTCTAATATTGCATACAAATACTTTTGAACTTATATAAGATTTTTTTGTAGAACTGTACCACCACACCCATACACTTTTTCTAACAACCGTACGTGGATAATTTTCTAACAACCGTACGTGGATACGGTGGTCTGGTTTAAAGGTTGTGATAAAACCTGAGGTAGTCGTTCTGATTTTACGTGGGCATCTCCGTAACCATTGTTATCATCCATTGTCAGTATCGGACTAAGCTGTGGTGGGATGAAATATAAAACAACTTGACTTTGACATCAATGTGAACAAACTACAATATCCCCAAAAATGTCCCAATGCTGGACATAGGTCTAATCTCACAGTACGAATGGTTTAGGCCCTAATCCACCAATTTTGCTAAATACGAATTGGTAGACTTTTTATATTGTACATATATTACCTTACCTTAAAGTAGGACTCTTGTTTATTTTTGGCTTTCCATTAATGTCCACGAGAAGTAGTTACCATTTATTTAAGTGGACTATACGTTTCTTTGTTATTTCATTACAGAAAAAACTTATATTCACTATTTATTATTTTGGATTAACAAATTGTTTTCTGTTCCAGGTAGAAGGTATGCGGGCTCAAAAGATACCCGCTGCCTTGCTGCTACTCTTCGCAATAGACTCCTTACACGCGAACCGGAGGAAACAGAAGGAGAAGATAATCCAGCCACTCACCAACATATGCGACATCAGCGACAGAGACTCCAAAGTGCACTGCTATTGCGAGTACAGCCAAGAGATAAACGAAGCCATCAAAACAGAATGTTGGGTCTTCAACGGAGGCATCGAAACCACAGATCCACTATGGGCAAGCTTCAGCTCCCAATCCAATATAGAAACGCTAGCGTTCAACGTCCGAGCTGATGGAGGTCTCAGCTTCGTACCAACCAGAGTACTGAGATACCTCAGAAAATTAAAACACTTCAGTATAAAGTTCAGCTCAATACCAAAGATCGAAAGCAACACATTCGTAAATATAACGTCAATCCATGAGATGACCATGACGAAGAATCAGATAGCAGCTCTAAGTAAATACGCATTTTACAACTTGCCTAATCTAACTATCCTCACTTTAGACGAGAACAAAATAAAGAAAGTCGAGACGGACACGTTTTATGAGTTACCAGCTTTGCAGAAACTTTTCTTAACTAGCAATAATATAAGTACCATAGAAGATGCTGCATTCAGACATCTCGTCAACTTGTTAGAACTAGAACTGGATAGGAATAACATAAGCGAACTTAAGAAGGAATGTTTTGATGGGCTCGCTAATCTAAAACGTCTAGACCTAAGAAGAAATAAGTTAGCCATACTAAATTCGTTCACATTCACAGAGTTGTGGAATCTTCAGGAGTTGTTGTTAGATTATAATGAGATTTATATATTAGCCCAAAGGACATTCGATGGGTTGTCACAGTTGAAGAAGTTAAGCATGAGTCACAATAAGCTGGTGACGCTAGTGGGCGGATTGTTTGAAGGTGTCCGTGGACTCTCCGCCTTAGATTTAAGATATAATAAGCTAAAGAGATTTACTTTCGATAATCTGAAACCTATTTATGACAATTTGAAAATACAGAAAAGCTACATCTATTTGGAAGGTACGTGTATACATCTTTTTCTTATATTACGATATTACAATTTATTTTCAACTGTTACAAATAGGGTCATCACATTTGGATCGGACACAAGGTTTTGTGATTTTTGTGAAACATTTTTGTGATTCGCTAAAAAAAACATCCATCAAAACCATTCTAACTCATATTCATTAAAAAACTTTTCACTTGATAATATAAAAGATTACACTAGTTTTAAATAATGTTGTGGTAACGTATGCATCTTTAATTAACTCGCCAATTAAGTACTTTCCTGATACTTTTGGGGTCAACATCCCGGCATTTAGGGATGTTTAATATTTCTAGAGGCAGAAATACCAAAAACCACTAATTTCATCCTATAAAGTTTAGATGTTTCTATGCAAGCCTTCATTATTTTAATGAGAGTAATGAATAATTGACAGAATATTATTGTTCATGCAATGCAAATTCAACTCACTAATCAAATGCCCTGTTTGCACATAATTAATCCAATCGTGCATGATTAATAATCTGCATAAACGGTTAGGTCTTGATAAATGGATTCTAGTTCGTTTACCATTAACAGGTTTAAACTAGCGAGAGTCAAGTAGCGTACAAAATCGCAGACATAACCAAAAAAAAAAAAAATATTTTCTCATAATTATGATACTGTGAAATTGATGAAGATGATATAGATTTTCCACCTAAAAACGTTTTCAATATTCATTTATTTATAAAAGGAGAGATGACGTAATTTGAATGGTCAATACTATCGGCAATATCAATCTAAAAACCAATTTAAAATCTATTGAATGTCTTTGCATTTTAAATATTTTCACAAATTACAAGTTAATATTATTATGTACACCGGCACAAAAATCATTAACGAAGTTAACTATATTTGACAAACATTGATATAATTTAAATAATATAATATAAACTGACTTAGTAATGTATTAGCTGATTGATTAAAACTTATAGCTTAAACACGCGAAATCACATACTAATTAGGTCAACTAAATGAGCAGCCTTTCTCTTATATGAAAATGTTATCGAATACACTAATCGTATACGAGGCAAAGCTTCGTCGTAACGTATACATAAATAAAACAGTAAACATATTCCGCGATAACCACAAAACTGATAAATTGCGAAGCATGATACAATTGGTATAACGAGAGCCTTTTACGAGTATCGATTGGAACTCATTGAAAGCCAAATAACAACCACCTACAAACATCGAAAGGATCCCTCATTATTTGTTCATTATTTTCAAATAATACTTATTTACTGAAGTGTTTTTTTACGTATACAGATAGTAAACGGGTAATATTATGAGGGTTACGGTGGTACTTCCCCGGTCGAATTAAACGAGTTCTGCCAATTTTAAGGGTGTTAGATATGCGTTAAAAGGACAGGGATTTAATTGTATATTGTCTATTCTTTACAAATTGAAAATATAACCGATTTTCTAAATCGGTCCGCCGGTTTCGGAGCTACAATACCTTAGGCAGACACAAAGATAAAAAACGATTTTCACGTCGAGGGTTGAAAATTAACAAAGCTTGAGCTTAATTTTAATAAGGCTTACATTGAGCATCTGTTACAGAATATTAGAATTTCACTTTTCATAATATTTAACCATAGATATTTGTTCTTAATCAAATGTATGGTGAGACATAGAATTTATGTTGTAATAAGTAATATCTTAAGCAGTAGTGTATTTATCATTGACTTTAGGTAGGACAACATAATATTATGTAAATCTTTAGATATTATATTATACGAAAAATACAACTTACCTTGCCTTACTATTTCCACCTAGAATATATATTTTGTGTAATAACCTAACTTATTAATTTA
>DWJS01000534.1:0-11056 GCA_018248975.1 Codatractus imalena | reverse complement strand
TGTATGGAATCTATATTATATGTATACCACTAGTGGGCTCAGGCGTTGTTCTGCAACATGCCAGGAATAATGTAAGCTCACACAACAACAAAAAAATTGAATTAACATAACACGGCCGCACTGTCGTATAATTTTTTATTACTGTAAAAATATTAGAATGGATTTATATTTGTAAATTTGGAATTTTGCGTAGTTTTGAATGAGAGAATTAAAGGGAATATTTAAAAACCCAAGATTGGAAATTATCTTATGTTTTTTGTTGAAACCAACCATATACAACCACAAAATTTAATTGATATCGATTGGTGGTTTCGGAGATTCACGAATAAGAACTCGGGATGTAATTTTTTTAAATATTAACTTGTTGGCTATTTCAATAAAAAATCATCCTGCATACTTACATTTAGTACATAAAATAGTGTGTTCACACCCTTACTTTACTACACTCAATTATGTTCTAACATCGGGTGTGATATAATTATGGTATTTTACTTTGTTGTATATTTTACTGGGCAATGTATTCTCTACCATAGAGTTATTTAAAGATTATTATTTGCAACTCTCGCTTAACAAAATAAAGTGGAAAGCGTAATTGTATACTGGGGTTCAACTAAATAAATGGGCTTTATAAATTGATGGTTTCAGAACACAATGCAAGCTTTAGCATCCAGAAGAACACAAAATTAACTAAATATCTTTTATCTTAAATGTTTTATGTGTTTTAAAAATTTATATGTTAACGGGTACCTTATTTTTTACGGTTCTGTACTTAAAAGTGCGAACAATATTCTACTACTAAGGTCGTCTGTCACAGGACTGTCTTGTGCATCGTAGTATGTAGACACTTGGAATTTTGCAATTTTCAAGGCTGCTATAATAAACAAAAGGTAAAATAAACACAAAAATAACAAAATATACCCATAAGAATCCACGCTATCTGTTTTACTTGCAGCGGTATGCGAGTAATAACATGAACCAATCTTAATATTTTATTATGAAATCTGACGTTGTATATGCTGCAGTTGCCGCTAGATCATATTTTTGTGAAGCGTTTTTTCTTAATGACGGTGATACGGAACTTAGGCGATTTTATTTTATACATCTCCCGCAACGCATTCGATTTTCTCGCAAGTACTTTGAGACACTCCTTATATAAACTTTTACAGCTATTTCAGATACGCGTGCCCATAAACGGTGCGTGTTTCCTTATTATCGTAATGTCCCCGCTCATGTTCAAATAGAGTTGTACCCCATTACACTAAATCCTCAGTGACAAGCCCGATGTGACTTATGTACGGAGTCGGTCACGAAACTTTACTTGTTAATAAATTTCTTTCAAGCGCCTAGCGGGGTTCTGAGGATTTGAATCCTTGACGTAAGGACATGTTCTTTAGCACTTTGATAATAAATGCCTCAAGTCGGCAATAAATAGCTTTCGCGGATTGTAAACGTACAGTGTTTGCGTTCAAGTTGTTGGGACGTTGGGAGTTTTGTGTGTATACATAAGACAGTGTGACACTGTACAACTTCTAAATTCATATACTCGTAGAAATGTTGTTCTGAAGTTTTTTGTGCGTCTTTAGCATGGTTTTTCAAAGCTATGAACAAGCAAGTTATTTAGCGATCAAAATGATGTATAGTAAGTAATAAAAGTAGTTCCATAAAAATACCTTAAATTATGTAGGTACGTAATATGTAAGTAAATATAATAAATTGTTATAGATCGAAGTTCAGTCTCAAGTATAATGTAAAAATAATTAGTCTTAATTTTACTTACCAAATGACTGTTCACTATCAAAGCATCGGTTTTTAATACTCCTAGATTTATACATCAAAATGTTTATGAAAATTAAATAAAATGTATCGTATACAAATTATTCATTTTGTTTGACAACTTTGGCTGATGATAAATATCACAAATCCCAAATTTTTATGCCAATAAAATTAAAATGGAATTCTTTTGGAAGTATCCAAATGGAGAAATTACAAGCACCAAAGTAATATCGAGTTAAACTTAATTTACGTAAGCTATTTATCAAAATGTTAATACTTTAAATAACAAATTGCTTATAAATTAAACACATATTAGCTATAATGAATAAGCAATTTACGACGCGGTTTTAATTATTTATTACACCTGTTTTGAACCAGGGACATCGGTTAGAATCTGGACAGGTGTAACACTTTATGACGAACGTTTATTTAATTTTTTTTCAACTTAAAACGAATACCGGTGGGTATTTTAATTGGGCATTATGTAATAAAAGCTACCTATCCTTTAAAATTTTACAATTATTCTTAATAGTAAATTTTAAGGCTAATGGAAAATACACATTCCTTGAATACAACATTTTATATCAGGATTTATTTTATTACTCACTTAGCTAACGTCTCTTGACTTTTTTTTAATTAGAAAAGTCTTTTTAGTCATTATATACTTTGGTCATAGAAAAATGAGTATTTCAAGACACAAATTTTCCTGCATCACTTTAATAAGAATAAAAACGTGTTGTATTGTATTTTGTAAAGTAGGTAAGCACACGATAAGTTCTAAAAACTTAGCTTTAAGTTTTTTTGTTCTCTTAAAGGACACCAAATTAGACAAGAAAGTGTTAAGTATAAGGTGTTCCAAAGATCTCAAAATTCCATAATTGTTGGTGACCATTTCGGAATTATTTCTTTACAGAACTAAGTTATACGTGCGTTTAAAATAATCTTAAAACACATACGCGGCCAAGATGTTTGCAAATTAACGACTTAATACAAGATAAAGTAAACAGCAATACTGAGTCATGTTTCAACAAACTGCCAGCCTGTTGGCAGTTTAGTTTTGATTCCACAGACTTAATATCGAATAGAAATTCTTTACGAAATCTAATTACTTATAATCCAGAATAATATCTATGTAAATATATCTAACATAGTGAATTAAGTTTGTGATCCAACTATTTCTGTCCCACTGCTGGGCAAAGGTCTCCTCTTACAGTGACAAGCACATTTCACATACCTTTTAGAACATTTTTATAACTCAGATTGTACGTTTCCTTAGGATTTTCCGTTCCAGCCAAGCAAGTGATATTGAATATCTTATACGCAAATCATTTCAAAAAGTCAAAGGTGCATGAGAACTGAACCCTGGACATGAGCATGAGAGGTCAAATTTCAAACCACAACTACACAACACAACAAACTGACTGTCACTGCTACAAAGTGCGAATTAAGTTTATTTGCACTAAAATTATATTATATCGCAAAAATGTGTTCATCATGACAATCCTGTGGCTAAGTTAAAAAAAAATCTCATGAAATGGCCAGTATTCAAACAATTAATAAATCTGTATTAAGACTATATCACTTCTACATGTATCTGCTCTATGGAGTAGCCCGCTGTGAATATTGAGACATTCAACAATTTGCGGACGATGTAATACGAGAGATCGAACAGATAATAATAATCAAGGTATCCGTACTAATACTAATCATGGTAGGACTTGCAAATTTATTTAAATTATATTGCAAATTTATTTAGTTAAAACATTATTTGTATAATTATTATGTTTAGGCGGGCGTCAATCGAGCTAAACTTAGTTTTAATACTCATAGATTAAGACTCGTAAAACCAAAAAGCAATTATTTAGCGTATCGGTATATCTTTACCTGTATTCTTGCAGGTGGCTTAACAGATGTAGAATTCTTCGTTCCTCCACATCCTTTCTGCCTTAATATGTGTTAAGCGCTGTGTGTGGTTAAGTAATGTGGTAAGATAGACACTTATATGAGACGTTCCAACTTAGTCCTCCGAGTAACCGACGTATTGTGGCCAAACTCAGGTAGAACTCGAGGTTGATCAACATTGTTAACTCAAAATTTTACGCTTTGATTTTATGACGTTTTGAAATATTTTCAGTAGAATTAACTCACAAATAGGTCAATTTGTTTAAAATAATTACATGAACATATTTATCTAAGGGATAAAACCTTCGCTACTATCTAAATCGTAACTAATCTACAAATCTAAGCAAGTACAATGGTAGGTACAGCAACTAAGTGAGCTCTTGAGCATTGACTGTATGTTTGGTATTGGCTAAACTTCTTGTGCGTTTCCGTGCTTCAGAGGCCAGTTAAGTTGTCAGTGCTTGTTGTTATCATTGGATCCTAACAATTAAATTACCATTTTTAGCCTGGTACTTGATCAAGCATTCTTTGCAACCAACTGAATACTTAACTATTAATGAACCATCCAAATTATATTTATCAAGTTAGTATATCTGTGCTTTTGACGCGAAACCAGGTTCCCCTACCCTAGTGTTCAGATATCGTACCTATCTTGTAACCTGACACTGAATTGATAAGAACCTTACCTACTAGAATAAACTACGATCTGTGCTTTCAAAACCGACTTGGAAATCTAAGTATTACACAATTTAGGAAGCCGGTTCACTGTATTCTGAGATATTCAAGCAGATAACTGAGATGAACTTTATGCAGTGATATTGTTGCACGAATCTGTTTTTTGTAGTCATGTTTAAGAGTAACTTTTGCGATTTCTTGCGCCATTTCTTGTTCATAGTAAAATACCTTTGAAAATTATGGGTTATTAATGGTAACATATACTCATAATAATATAATTTTTACTCAATAAAAGAACAATTTATATAAAGGAATAAAAAATCGGAGATGAAAAAGTGCGGAATCCAAACTAAATAGATTTGATTCACTCTTGATCAAGCCACCTCTCTTAACCCAAAAATAAGTTAATCGAAACTGGTTCATCGCACGATGCCACAGACAGACACACAGATTAATTAAACTTGTAACAACTATGTTATTGCGTCGGGGTTTAAAAATATTTTCGAAATACTCGTACAGTTAGCTAACTATTTGATAAAAATCATACACTCACTTATATGTATGTTAAAAGTTCGTTTATATGTTTTAAAAGTCCAATTCACAAAGTGTAATTATTTGAGCGCCAGTGCGTTGACAGAGGCACTCAAATATAGATTATGACATTAGATAGATATGTAGGTTTATTTGTAAAGATTCAAAAACTTCACAATTTATTGGTTGTTGATACATATTTTATACTTAAAAATTATGTATTAAATTGTCTCTTAGACACCAGCAATAGAAACAGTTACACAATATTTCTGTTGTATCTCTCAGCGTAATTTGCAATGATCGCTGATGTTTGCACCAGTATCCGTAAGTGGCACGTGCGAGCGTTCCTAACACAATGATAACATACCCTTTGGATCCACAAGTCCGTTATGAGCGTTCAAGTGGCAGCTTGCAGTCAGCTGCGATGACGCACAATGCAATTCACTTTATCTATAAGTAGCGATGCGAATTGGTCCATTCGTTTTAGCAAAAGAATGAAACGGTTCAAAGCTTGCTCAAGTGTCGTCATTTGTTGGAATTACGTCGCCAATGGGCTCACATTGAATGCGGCTATCACTGGTTAGTGATAACCTAGTGGTTAAGTTTTAAATAGGGCGTCTGAGGTTCAAATTCCAGGCACGCACCTCTAATTTTTAGACGTTATACGAGTATTAGAGGTGAAGGAAAACTTTGTGAGGAATGAGTTCTTATAAAAACAAGTTCTCAAAAATGTGTGAATCCTACCAATCCGCACTTGGCCAGGGTGGTAGACTATGGCCTAAATCCTTCTCATTCTGAGAAGAGACCTGTGCACAGCAGTGGCACAAAAACATGGTTGATGATGACATTTCCAATAGAACAAGAATTAACTATTACTTGCTATCGTTTAGATGAAAGAAAACATTGTTGGTGTCATGGCTAAGTTCTGCTAAAAGACTCCAAAAGTGTGTAGTACCAATCTGCACCTGACCAGCGTGGTGCATTATGGCCTAAACCCTCACTTCGATAAGAGACTTATACCAACGTGATAAATTATATCTACAATTACAAAAGAAATATTAAATAACAGGCGAATTATGCATCAAATTTAAGATTCGAAAGTTCCGTGCCATAGATTAATAAATATGGGCTTCGCATTTACTAAAGAAAAGAGTAAGCTAATTTACATTTGTCCGTTTCTGTGTTATGTATGTTTTATTAAAATTATTATTACATGGACGACCCGCGTGGCAGTGCGGTTACCACACCGGTCTGACACGCAGAGGGTTCCGGGTTCGATCCCCGGCCAGTCAGAAATCTCAGTGATGAATTTAGATCTCTGTTCTGGGTCTGGGTGTTTTTGTATCGTCTTGTGTGTGTGCATGGCACTCACGACACAGGGAATCCTAGTGTGGGGGCTATGAGTGTAGAAAGCGTCTTTATTTCCTCTTGTATTTATTACAGTTTTCGATTAATGTTAAAAATACACTTTCCTTGAATATAGATCCATTTTAATTTTCTAATTTATTTTTATATGTTATCAGCGCTTATTATACTTGAACTTTCTAAGTGAATAATAAATTGGAGAACTTAGCGACATACGACATACGACGTACTGCGCTAAACTTGTCAATTATTCAATTCAGAAGTTTGTTTACAGAACAATAAGTTTGCCCGAACTAAAGCTTGAGTGGTTCAGTAGCGTTCAACTTCCTTCTTGTTTGTTTGAAACTTATTCGACAAGATGGCATCCATTTTACAAGATTCTACGTGGAGAATTAAACCTTTTGTCTAGTAGTTTATGTTAGAATTTTGCGTATTTACTTAATGTAAATTTGTTGGGTCTATTTAAAATACCTGGTATACAGTTTTTGGGAAAATAGTTAGGAATTGTATCCGAAAATTGGTATCCGCGAAAAACCGCGCAAAATGGTAAAATAAAATGTCAAATTATTTTATGACGTAAATTACATTTCCAAAGAAACTATTTAGATTAAATTCAGCATAAACTCTTCACCTATCCGCACTGGAGCAGCGTGGAGTACGCTCCAGGCCTTCTCCAGTTATTGGAAGAGACCCGTGACCAGCAGTGGCAAATAAAAAGGGTTGCAGGCAGCGGAAACTATAAAAGTCCGTACCTGCGTCCTACGTTTGTAGGTGGCAAACGTAATATATCAAAATACAGCCGAATATTATCAAACATTATTACGATATCACCCATTGTGAACGCTCGCACATCCTGACACGACAAAACATGACGTTGATTCATAAAAGTTACTTTTATTATTTATTAAAGGTATATATTATTTTACTGTTTTTTTAGGTTGCCCTTATAGCCGCCAGTAGTACACTCTCTGTAAAAATTAAGGGGCTTCTTATTACCGTCCATACGATAGAGCCCTATGACAGACGGACAGACGGTCAGACAGGTCAAGACCCTATTGATCTTTGGGTACGGAAATCTAAAAACCGTAAAAACCGGTGGTGAAATAATCGAGTGAGTAAGTCATACGATTCGTCGCTTCATATACAAATATCGCTTCATATACTTGTACATAGCAAATTTTTGAGCAATTATGTGGATGTATTTGCATAGTTCGATTATTCCGTATAATTTAATATCAAAATTATTCGATTAAAATTAAATATATCCCTCATAAGGATACCAGCAATGGTTGCGGGAAACATAAACACATCGCATAATGATATGAAATTGCCAGCTTCCGAAAACAAAGGGCATAATATATGTAAATTTGCTACTGATTTCCTTTAAGCTACATATTACCTTACACGCAAATTAGCAAAATAGGTCTTTGTGTTTACTGGAAGGCCTTATTAAATGACTGATTTAAATATTGTTCTGTGGAAGCCCAAATACTACTAATGAATTAAAATATCTAGATAGAACGATAGTTTGTAATCTGTAGCCACTTTTTTATTCACAGCAATAATTATAAAAAAATATTGCATTATATATTTGTATATTATGCCTACTTATGGTACACACGTATTTTTTTTAATTTATTCACTGTTTTTTTATCATAAGTAATGTTATCATTAAACTCTACTCCGCATAGTTAATTATTTCCGTGACATCAACAAAATAACTTGCAGATTTAATTCCAACTTCATTGAATCGTTCTTGGAAATTGGGATTACACGCGACTTAAGGAAACTTTAACTTTCGTCTAATTAATGATATCCGTAGCATTCAGTTTCTCAAATAAAATTCCTAGTAACTTGATTTCATTCCAACTTCATTGAGGCGTTCTTGGAAATTGAACAACGTGCGCTAAAAGCATTGAGTCCCCCAGTATACATTTTTCATGACAGCGGTCCACCGACTCGAAATTATGTACCCTGCATCGGTAAGTGTATATGACGGCGTTTCCCCTAAACTTCTCTAGTCCAATGTCATAGACAAGGAGCTGAGTGTTCAACATTGTTAAGGCTTATATATTTCACACGTTCACTACCCATGATGCACATACCCTCAACACGACAGTATGCTGATTTGCATCGGATAGAATATTTGAGCAAAGAGCCATCAGACAATCAGCTTTACTAAAAAAAATATGATGAATACGACCTGCGTGGCGCAGCAATTGCCATACCGGTCAGACACGCATAGGGTTTTGGGTTTGGACCCCAGCCAGGTAGCCTAAATGATGAATTTAATTTTCCATTTTGAGTCTAGATGTTTGGTATGCCTAGTTATTTTTAGAAATGGCTTTCGGGATAAGTGTATTAGGGCCTGAATAAATGCAAAAATTGTTGAAAAATATTTTGTGATCACTTTTTTTTATTAAAAATATAATTAACACCAATTTTTGTTCAAAGTAACTCATGTGACAAAAATCATTTATGTTTCAGAGAATTTACTTAACATTTATAACAAATATTTTATGTAAGCTCTCGTGCTAGGAAGCTATATTCTCATATCCCGGAAGCTTTGTGGCGATGCCAGACACTTTCAAAAAGCTTTTGTCAAAGTCAAGTGTGAGTCGTGCGTATTGTGCACGCGTTTCCTGTTGTCTTTTGATATCTATCGCCATGCAATTTTTATGTTAGCGCGAACTGGAGTTTTATATGAATTATGCTCCTCATAAGATATGAAGATTGAGTTTTATTGGATGTGTGTCTTATAGCTTTCTCCACTGATATATATTAGGGTCCCATCCTAGAATTTGTTTGGCAAGTGGCTTCTCCCGTTTGAAGACGTCGGTAATCAACCCTAGGATAGGAATGGAGTTCTATTTGAGGTATAGGCCAATGCTATGCTTCCGTCGAGGACTTGGAATACTTGTTAAGTATCGCACACCCTCAAAGCAGAACACAGCAGAGCTTAACATTACCTTTATCATGTAAAAATAGATAGTGCTGATGCCTTTGAAGTAGAAACCAGAAGTTTTTGGACCTTTAAATTTATAATGCCACAGCATGTCAGGAGTTGAGAGCAGGTGTGCATATGTTCACACATATCATCATTGACCCATTGTTATCCCACTGAGCAAAGAGTCTCAGAGTGAGAAGGATGTGAGCATGGTCAGAGATCCAGCCTCGACACTGTCCAAGTACCTACAGATAAGTAGACTTTACACACCTTCGAGAACTTTTAGCCGATTTCTCAGACATGTAAACTGTCTTATTTTTATTTAAACGTATAATGTGGTATAACGATAATGCAATCTCGGGACCGTATATCACATCCACATAATCTGGTACAAAATTCGTTAGCACTTTTAATAGCCGTTTAAAGATATTGGAACACCATTCATGGCAATCAAGCGGCGATAAATCTTGTTTCGTTCAGGATTTCAATTTGCATTTGTCGAGTTGCGTATTAATTACCATAGGATTAAAGATTTGCGATCGAGTTGTTGTCGACTTGATACCCTCAGATAGCGACATTAAGGACGCAAATGTTTTGTTTTATATTTCATTATTTTTAAGTTTTAAACCCTCCTTATAATAAATGCTGCAAAATAAGTATCTCTCGCTTACGCCATGCATCCAACGAAAGTTAAAAAACTGCAACTTATTTTTTTTTTATCATTCGGCAACACGAAAACAACGAGTGTCTACCGCGGATCTTATATACTAAACACTTCCGACCAAATGAAATGAATTGAAATAGTTTATTTGTATAGGCCCACGAGGGCACTTACAAATTGTCGGATTACGATTTTTTTCTTTTCTTACACTACCACCGGATCGGAACGAAAAAAAAAGTTAAAAAGGACAGTAAAAAAGAGTTTAAGTCAAAGTCTCGCAAACATTAAAGCATAACAAAGCGACTCAATATTTAAATTGTTTATTAACATAAACATAACATTCCATAACGGAAGCAGCAAATGACCATGGAGTCCACCTGATGGTAGGTGGGCACTACCACCCATAGACACTTGTAATCAATTCCAGATAGACATGTTGTCACACCTGAGATCTCTCACAGTTTCATTGCTATCCCTGAAGAATTGCATTTGCACCACTTACCTATGGCATATCCTTTCTGAGCATTTTAAATAACCTTTGGAATCACACGATCAGTATAATTACTGCCGAGCACTTACTATCCAATGGGTACATCTCTATTTGAAATTCATAAATAATTACTACGCACACGATTACAACAACTGACTTTAATCGCGACATCCACCAAGGTATGTCTTGGAGTGTCATAAATCTAGGAATACCTCATTTACTAAACATTTTCTATATGAATATGACGAACTCCCTGCTGTATGTTCAAAATCCAATGCCAAAATCGGCTCATAGATGACGGATCGGCTCATAGATGACGGACGGATGACGGATGTAACAAACTTTAAAAAAATACAATTGAATTGAAAACTATCTTTTGAAGTCGACTGAAATAAACACGTTATAGAATCTATGACAATTATTCACATTAGTTCATGAACACGGATCATGTGTCGGTCATGCGCAGTGAGTTCGATCGACATTAATCCCGTAACGAGATCGCTCGGGATCGAGATGTTACGTAAATGTCATGGAATCTTGTACTTCGATGCTTATATAAGATCCCGTTAGCTCAAATAACATGTTATTCGCCGATATACTTAAAAAGTGTACTAAGGAGAAAATACCTATACATATAAATATGTTTATTTATTATTATTATTATCAATTTAACAAAATTACGGGACGGTCTTTGAGCAAAATACGTTCGTAC
>DWJS01000533.1:0-11058 GCA_018248975.1 Codatractus imalena | reverse complement strand
AGTTGCTGTTGGCCATAGTGGCCTTGACAGCTTTACCGGGTTTTTTGAGGCGAACTCCTAAAGGAATTCAAGCCTGGGGGAACAGAAGATTATGATGGGGAAGGGAGGGATGGTTTTGGTCCCCGTTTCCGAATTCCTTGAATCACAGAGTGTGCTCTACTATGGTCACTACAACAACAAATATGTATTAAGGAAATAAAAAAAAATCCTACAAGAACGCGCCCATTGTCCGATATCGATAAAATCATTGTTGGAACTTTCATCTCATATACTTCGGACTTCTGGGGACCATTTTGAGGGGTGAATATAGGGTTTTCGGCTCTCGAGTGTATCTACTTTGACCGGGCAGACTTTCAAAAGGCGAATAAGTCCGGATTATTAATTTTATTTCGTAATAATATAATATTGTCAGTCGCCCTCGTGATAGTCGACGCCAGGTCCGAGGTGGGTAGGTCACTTACCTATTCACTTCGGACCTGATATGTCGTTCATCCTCGGCCCTTTCATACATTGAACAAGCCAAACAGATCACAAACTCTTCCAGCGGCTGCATTTGAAGGTCGCACTTCGCCACGTCGTGTTTTGAAGCTACGAGTAGGACTAATAAAAAAGTGAAAAATCCGAATGTTTTTTGCGTACCTTTTTGAGTAATATTGAAAATATATTTATTTTTACAACCCACTCGGCAAAAAAGTTATTACTCTAACAAACTGGACGTCACGTTCCATATCTTTATGATTGGGCTCCAATAATAAAAATGGAAAGTCAAAATATTTTTTGGCGAATCTTTTATACGACATTGAGGCGTCATTGTGAATATTTTTAGTATAGAGTAAGTTTTTTTTCTGACAAACTAGACGTTATGCACATGCCATACTTTTAAAATACAAAATAATAATATCCAAATTTAAAGTGCATTAAAAGCCAACAAAGTAATTGCCATGTTTTTTTATATCTTGGATATTTTTGATATGATCGATACGCTGGGAACACGGTAGGCGGCGTCCCATGGTGACTCTTTGATTCAATATGAACAAAAATCAATTTTGTTTCTTCGCGGCTGACCGCGCCTTTTGTACGACACGTTGTCGTCATTCGTTTCACGGCTCACTAGGGCTCCGACGATATTGTACTAACAAGCTACATGTCAATTCCCATGGGACATTTTGTTCACGGTTACCTTACGTATAATTCAAAGTGAATAATTAATGTAAAATGCAATAACGTAATCTTAATCACGGAAGATCAGTTTATTAAATTTATACACATTTTGTATCGTTTATTATATATAAAACCAAAAGTACGGTGTTCCATATGACTGCTTACTGCATTCTTAATGTAAGTGCAAAACAATTTAAAAGGAACTTAATATTATTGAGAAATTTTCCAGTTGTAATAAAACTTCTCATCGGTGATTCTTATATTTTTTTCTCAAAATATAAAAAACATTTATTACATTATTATTTAATCAAATAAGGTACGGAGTACTTTAAATAGTTAAATCTATTAACACCGTAAATATATTATGTACAAACATAATCTGAAAAACTAGCACAGTATGCAAGTATTCATAATATTATAATGATTTGCGATATTATATCGTATCACCGGCCGCTTTATTCAATTCATCATAGGCAAGGCACTCTTCGGTTCAATATGAGCAAAAATCAATTTGGTCCGTTTGCGGCTGAGCGCGCCTTTTGTGCGACATCGAAAGGTTATCGTTGTACGTTTCACGGCTCAGTGGGACGGGCCGGCTTATTCCCTGCGTGAGGGGTCTAACATGGAACGTGTCACTTACTCGTCACTTCCGACGGATGGGCGTCCTATTAATCACGCTGCCTATTACCGTAACATACGATATTATGACAGTTGTTTTAGGGTTCCGTAAAAAAGGTTTCTAACGGGACCCTATTACCAAAGCGGTCTGTCACAGGGCTGAATCTTAAGATCTGTAATAGGTAGATATTCCAAATTTGGTCGCTTGTAACTAACTACATAGTGCAGGAGTCTTATGTGAAGTAATTTACATGTCCGTTGCAGATGCCTCTGAGTAATATGTTGGAGTCTCAAATTGATATCTCTGCTTGACCTCGATACAGAGTTACATCACTATTATTAGGCAAGAATTAAATCACATAACTTTAAAAAGGTTTGAGGCGTTCTAAATCGGACCTTCTTTTGTTTTTCATTTTCTAATCTGGTTAGTATTGTTAGAATATCTTCTATATTATTTTGAATATTCCTACTAATATTACAAATGCGAAAGTTTGTCTCTGTTTGTCTGCCTCTTCTTCGTGCCTAAACCACTAAACCGATTTGGAAGAAATTTACAAAGATAGTTTGAGACCCGAGAAAGTACATAGAATAGTTTTAGAACCATGCGGTTAAAACTCCGCAGTTTCCTCATTATAGAGGCTTACTGTGGAAGTTAATATACTTAATATCAGTAAGTATACTTAATATCATAATAGTTTGTAACCATATTATTTGAAAAATAAGTTAAAAAAATACTTCTTACACGCCGACGACGTCTCAGGAAAAAGCTAGATATATAGATATAGCCCTATGTAGTTGATAGGTGTTGTGGTTGAAGTCGATTATTTTTATCATATTTGTTGTGGTAATTTTACTAATACTCTTCACTCAAAAACTTATACAATGCGGGCGAAGCCGCGGGAATTGCTAGTTATCAAATAAAGCGAGACATTGTGCCCCAAGGATTGAGAGATAATTTTGAGGTTTCTTAAATATTATGATAGGCTCGCGTAGGGTTCGCTATTTAGAATACTTGGGATTACTGTCTTATCTCTTTCTGCCTCATAAAATTTATACAAAAAAGCTGTTCTGGTTTATAACCTGTAGTAAAGAATATAGTGCAATGCAACTGTCATTAATAGAGACCGACCGAAATCGGATTTTCAGCCGAAACACAATTTTCGGCCACGGCCTTAATTTCGGCTTTTTCAGATATGTAAAACTTTTATTTCAGGGTTTTTTTGGCTACACTTGCCGGAACCGAAATCGAAACATCGGTCGCTATCGTTACTAACTTCAGGTAACACTTCAGAACCATTTGGTTTTGGACAAATTTATCCAAAAGCCGTAATGATCACTTACAACAGTTGAACATCAAACTTGTCTGCTACTTAACACAAACTCCGTGCTTAATCCAAGTTTAATGTTTACTGCAAAATATGACACGAAGTAAAACTAACAAGCTTACTTTTGGCGACACAGAAATTTAGGGTCCACATTAAGCATTACCGAAAACAGTGTCGACAGCTGGACACAATGGGCACTCACGTCATCATAATGATGGGCTTTATAAAATAATTCCTGCCTTTTCCTGAACGTCACAAGAACTAATACCCTCTGTTGACCCTTTAAACCTTTTGAATGGCGAACACATGTGTCCTATTACTTGTAAGAGTTATTGCTCTATTATTACGCCCAGGCGAATGCCAAACTGCAATTTACGACAGTTTTATTTGAATTAAAAAGTTGCACAGCTGTCCAAATGGTTCTGTGAAAGTTCTTAGATGCTGAATATTTTATTTGGCGAGTGGTTTTAAAAATAGCTAATCAAATAAAAACGGCTACGTACGAATCGTAATTGCAAAAGAATGGTTCGGTGTCGCCGTATAATATATATTTAATTATATAATTATATGATTATTAGAGGTAAGACTTGAATATTTTTCTTAAGGCTTTATTTTATTGTTAAGTAAATTTCAAGTGCCTACCGTTATAAGCTATAATCCTGTGACAGACGTACACATGGAAAAATGAATAGCGGATAACCCTAGTAATCTTCCATCGGTACTCTCAACCATTGTACGTGTACGGAACCCTACAAAAGCATAGACTAATGTTTCTTAGAATGACAGACAGTAAAAGCAGTGATTGTGAGTGATTAGCCTAGTGGTTAAAAATCAGCTTCTCAATCGGGAGGCCCTGGGTTCCAACCTCAGGCACGCACCTATGATTTATCGAAATTTTGTGCGTATTAGAAATTAATTATCACTTGCTTAGCGGTGAAGGAAAATCATCGTGAGGAAACCTACATGCCTAAGAGTTCTTAGAAAAAGTTCTCAAAAGTGTGTGAAGTCTACCAATCCGCACTTGGCCAGCGTGGTTGACTATGGCCTAAATCCTTCTCACTCTGAGAGGAGACCTGTATCCAGCAGTGGGACAAAAATGGTCGATTATGAACTGATGAGATAGAAAAAACTAGTAATGATGGTGTAGCTTTTTGAATAAGAATCCTATCCTATCTATGAATCTTAGGCCTCTGATTTATCGGAATTATGTGGGAGGAAGAGCAAAATTAATTACATAATTGCTTAATGGTGAAGGAAACATATCGTAAGAAAACTTGCATACGTGAGAGTTCATAAGAAAAAAGTTTTCAAAGGCATGTGAAGTCTATGAAACCGGTGTGGTGAAATATGACCTAGACGCGCCTCCTCCTCCTTCGCTCTCTGAGTAAAGATCCGTGCCCAGCAGTAGGATAATAAAGGGTAAATGATAAAAAAAAAACCTATGTCTCTGATTACTCAAACATTTGAAATTGTCAAATTCACCGTACAAATTCAAGTATATTCGGTACATAGGGTACACAATATAGAGGGTAAAGTGAATATAATAAAAGTATGAAGGAAATTTTCAAATTGAGCCGGGAACGAGAGCTTCCCGAGGGAATTCCTGAGTAAACAGGTTACTTACTAAGCAAATTGCACCACCGTCGTACCACGTCTCTTATGAAATAATTAATTTATCATATGCAACAGCTTCAAGAGCAGTATTATTTAAATTTTGGTAGATTTGACTGTGATATTATTTGTATTAATTTGGTGTTAGTAAGACTCTTAGTGTTATTGCAGCGGAAATATTTAGGGTTTCGTACCCTGAGGATACTAACAGGACCCTATTACTACGGCTCCGCTTTTCACCTGTCCGTGGCCGGTCTGTGTCTTTTGAACTGTAATAGACAGACATGCAAAATTTTCACGCTATGTGCACTAATATGGCCGCCATAGCAATAAGTAATAAAAATGAAATTAAGTATAAAATAAAAGCGTTTCTCAAAATTGTTAACGGTAATAAATGGTAATACAGTTATCTGGCCTCTCCGCACAAATTGTCCGTAATACATGCTATATAAAACTCATATGGAATATTTATTTATTTATTTATTCCGGTCCAGTCCACACCGATCTGACACGCAGAGGGTTCCGGGTTCGATCCCCGGCCAATCAGAAATTTAAGTGATGAATTTAGATTTCTGTTCCGGGTCTGGGTGTTTGTGTATCATCTTTGTGTATGTAAATGGCACCCACGACACAGGGCATCCTAGTGTGGGGCTATGAGTAAAGAAAGCGTCGTTTTTATGTAGTGTTAAATATTGTACATGGAACCCTTTATGTGGGAGTCCGATTCGTTCGACTAATCTTACTTTATAAATATAAATTAAATTTCGTGACATTACATATACTGCTATATTCTGATTTGGCATGTAGTAAGACAGAGATGATTGGTATAAGGCGGTTCCAACTGCATTACATATTACCTACAAATACCCTCATTTCCACTAATCATTGAATCATTTGGGTAGATATAGTACCATGTACATTTAAATTCGTTATGTCATTAAATCTTGTCGGAGGCCTTACGGGCGGTTCAAAATCATCCGACACGGTTTCGTCACTAATTTTCTACGCCAATTCGCATTGGAGCGTAGAGGCTGTACGTTCTAGATCTTCTCCAGATTGTGAGAGACCTGCGGCCAGCAGTAGTACATAAAAAGCAATGGAGGTAGGCAAATTTAAATTTCACACTTTAATTGAAAATCGTAAAACATGAGTTTCTCATATGAAGAACAAACAATTTTTGTACAGGCTACAGAATATTTCTATTGGAACAGTGCGCTCAGCTCGCTAGCCGTCGCGTCGTGCTCGTTTTAATCAAACTCGCAATAACGCCACGTTTTATTTCTATCTTAATACCAAGTTTCATAAGGCAGCCTCCTTTGAAAGAAAGTAACAAAGCACACATATATATCTTTCGTTCTATAAAATTAAATATAAGAGCAGAAGCGAAGTGGCTGAAATATTTTTCATTGCGGAAAATATGAGTCCATTTTATTATTGACCGCGCAAGAAGCTTGTTCAAGAAAGATTAAATTAATCTGATTTGTTATTTTTATCTTTCCATTGAGTAAGTATGAAAGTAAAGAAAATGTTAATAACAATGAATCAAATTTGATCTATGCTATCTGCCTTGCTATGCGGAGACGTGCGACTACCTACATGCATGTTATACATGAATTTTGACATCGTATTTTTTTGTTACATCGGACGGTATTTGTATTCGTTGCGCTTCCCGCGACACATGCGGATTTGTTTCACGTTTTTTTTGCTGGATCTTAATAACGGTAGTATCGAACCCTCGGCCGATTTTTAATTGTTTCCTTTGAATAAGTGATATTTGCGCTGTAAAAAGCATTTAAGATTACGACCCTCATAATAATATAACATACTAAATTTCATTAAAATTGGTCTGGTCTATATTACTTTATTAAATGTATGTACGTTACATCAGAAAAGTCTTTGAAACTCAATTGAGTCCGAGACCAAGAATAAGGTTTTGTTCGAGGCACACTAGAGGATTCAGGGGTCTAAGTATACCGCAAGGGAAATTTTCAATTTATCAAAGTCGGAAGCTGTCATTTTAAACTAGGTTGGTCCGTTCCACTATGAATAATAGTGCACTTTAGGTGACGCGGAGGATTTCCGAGAAAATTCGTGTGAATAGCATTGTACCTATTTGTCCCAACCGCTGCGTGCTTAGCGGGCATTGTCCACCGGGCCTTCGTGCTAATAGAATAGATCCAGAGATGCGGGTCGAAATGTCTCTGGGAGGAATTTGGGATGTATTAATTGTGATGGATTAACATTATGTAGAATATGTCAACGTCAGTTATGTAAGGGTATATCGAAAATGAACTGGTATTCAAACCGCTAATGAACGAATTGTTCGAGATTCCTACCTTATTATAAATGTATATGAATAGTCTGCCTCAGCAATTACTTCTAAATTTATGTCTTTGACAATGCTACGCCATCTTTTCGGTTTTTAGGGTTCCGTACCTAAAGAGTGTTTGTGCGATCCTAATAATAAGGCACCGCTTTCTATCTGTCTACCTAGCCGTCTATCCGTGTGGCCGTCTGTCCGTATGTCCAACTGCTTATGAATAAAAATGTCCGCCTATCTATCTGTTACACGCTTGTATCTTATGAACCAAACACTTGAAATTTTGACAGCTTGTGTACTACTGCGGCCGCTATAACAACAAATAATAAAAAAATATACAAAGTAAAATAGACACTTTTAAAAATAATAAAAATTACCTATAAGATCCACGCCATCTAACATGCCAATGCTACGATGTGCGATGCCCTCATAAATGTAATATCGATTATAATTTTGTTACGATATCCGGCGGTATTTGTATATTCCTGTTGTGGACTTGGTGGTGTTTACGATCGCGTGGATGGGGCGATACATCGTCGCGAGCTGAATCCATGGTCCTTTTCCTTCTACTTTCCTCGTCACCAATTTTATAGTTGCGAACTTTCTTTCCAAGAAAAATTACGAAAGGATCAATAACTCAAAAATCGTTAAACATAATAGACTCCTGTAAAGATTATAAGCTCATTTTAACATTTTGACCGATTAATTCTACCCATACAGTACGTGATGTACCTATAACTTTGGATTGGTAGACTTCATATAATTTTGAGAACCTATATTCTTAGGCATGTCGGTTTCCTCATGATGTTTTCCTTCACCGCTAAGCAAGAGATAATTAAGTTGTAATAACTACGTGTATGTAACCACGTATAATTACTGAAAATTTTACCCCTATCCGTAGAGCGACACAACTGCAAAACAAGCTGACCAGAAAATTAAATTTACATAAATGAAAACACGGGCCAAGTATCGATTTTATTCTCAATTCCACGCATTTTCGGTCTGTTGCACCTTTCAGAGTGCAATAAAATAATCCTCTTCGTTGCACGGGGCGATTGAACACAAACGAGCGAATGATAACAAAGCGGTCCATCCCAACAGACCTTGTTATTGCAATCTGATACTGTTGCAGTCGGTTAATTTTAATCGAGTAACCAATATACAATGATCTACCTATAGTGAGCTAAAGTTGGCTCATAACCGCGTGCTCATGTTGTAGGCTTTTTTCATTATAGTAAATTGTCCTTTAACGAACTTGATAAAACTGAAGACATTATACGATTGTTTGAACGCGCTATTCTGTGGCAATAACTATCAGATTTGATTTATTTTAAACATATTTTATTTACTGAGGAAGGATTACGGATATTTTATAAAAATATATAATCTATTCAATTATTGAAATGAAACACTCAACCATTTCATGAAATGGTTGCATATTTACGATACAGTATTTGTTGTGCGTTTTGTCTTTTGGCCCAAAAAGCAGAATAAAGCGTCGTAAAGAAACTTTTTATGTGGCATTGCTCGCCGTGGCTACTCTATTCCCAGTCCCAGTCTCTTCCCATAAATAAAAGAGGCCTGGAGCATTCTCCACCACGCTGCTGCAATGCGGATTGGTGGAGATTTTGCGGTTTATTGATCCAACCGTGTCGGATGTATTAACTTCCTAAAGGCCCCTACAAAGTTTTACCACTGCAACCGGGACCGACTACTTAACGTGTTCTTCCAAGTACGGAAACGCGCATGAAATTTACCCACTAGCGGTCACCCATCCAACTACTGACCGCGCTCGATGTTGCTTAACTTTGTGGATCAGTTGAAATCTATACAAGCCGCGAAGCTTGTGTCGATACTCGTCTAGAAAATGTTACATCCACACACTACTCCACAGCTGAGCATGGGTCTCAGAAATGTATATATGACTTGTTGTCTATCTTAGGTAGTATTAATATTAAAACACATGCACATGGCACAATACGAATAAATTACGACAGTACTCGAAATAACGGGTAATACGATTCGAATCCGGTGTTTCGTTTTACTTACTGAATATTTAATGTTAATTGTCATATGATTACCCACATTAAAGCCACAAGTATTAAGGAATATAGATACCTACAGTACGATAAGTGAACATTGCGTGTTAAAAAAGTTTAAAGTTACAAAAATAGAAAATGAAAGTTTAAATTCATGATGTTGATATTGTGTCGTTAAGGGAGGCAAATGAATATAAGGCATACCACCTGAGTCTTGATATATGACCTCAGGTAAAACTCCGATCTAATTTGATTTAGGTTGATTAAAGATGGGCATGGGCGGCAGTTGCCACTTACCACCGAGCGGACTATTTCGTTTGCTATAGTGGCCTTGACAGCTTTACCGAGTTTTTTGAGGCGAGCTCCTAAAGGGACTCAAGCCTGGGGGAACAGACGACTATCATGGAGAAGGGAGGGATGGTTTTGGTCCCCGTTTCCGGGTTCCTTGACCGTCCGCTTTCGTTAGTAGGAGGGAAGGTTACGGACCCAGCGAAGTGCCGAAGTCCTGGCCGCCTGCCTCTTATAAAATTGGGATTGCGGCTGACCCAAGGGCACCTCCTATGAGGTACGGACCTCGGCTGATATTTTACTAATAAATTACCTTCATATATAGACCACCACAACTTGGTATCAAAGAGTGTTTACATTAACTTATGCTGTAGCACCTTATATTAACTTTTCCTTGATATTTATATGACTTAACCTATACGAGTATGATATGTAATCAGATGGAACTCTTTGTTTGAAGTATTTTTCATTTTCTTTTTGATTCGTAATATAGTATGAGTGATTTACATAAGTGTCTTGTATAATGATTACCTGAAAATTTTATAACGGCTAGCTACGCCGTTAACGGCGATTACTAACAATGTTTTTATTTAGCAAAATGTGCCAAATATTTTCTTGATAGAAAGCATTATAATATACGTTGAAAGTTACTTCGTGTTATGGAAATGCAATAATGCGCAAATGCAGCAATTCTCTGAAGATTTTGCGGTAATATTCCAGTCATTAGCGTTTGTATGGCGTCTGCACGGCTGCAAAAAGATGCGCTTGCCCGCAAATTCCCCTACTGTTACAATCTGTGCCGTGCGGTTGCCTCATTGTTCCTGCAATGTCCGCAATGCCTGTGATGAGTGTCTCTGTTGGTTTTATTAATGGGAATAGATGCTGAATACATATACTACATACCCGTATGTACATTTACGACTAAAAGTACTGACGCAATTTTATATTAAAAATAATAGAAAAATTGAAGCATTAATTGGATGTCAATACCCAAACGTATGCACGAAAACACATATAAAAAGCTAGAGACATGGATATCTCATATAACCTACGTCGTAAGATTAAATTGGAACAGTGAAACAAAAAGTAGAGAATAGAATTTTCTACCTTCACTAAGAATAATTCGAGATACATTGAATATTAGGGGCGGCCATTATTGCCATTATTACTATCACTAGATTCCATTCACAAAGAACACACAAAAAATATCTTAATTATTAATTGAGGTGTAAAGTTGATTGACAGACTGCGCGCTGCCTACATATGTACATATATGTATAGTCAAGCATGTGTATAGGGGAGCTTTGTAATACGAGGACAAATAGCGGGAAAAGTGATGATGGACGAACACAATAGGTTTGGTATTATGTCTATGTTACACGCTGTTGCTTGTCTGTTTATTTGATACTGACCGATACTGAGGTGATATGGAAAACAGAACGAAAACGTAATATTGTTAGAGAATTCTATAAATAGTTTCGATTCAACTCGTATTTATAATCGCGATTGAAGTCAAAAGCTGTCACCGAGTCGGAGCCGACATCGATAACAGAGCAGGCAACTCGGAAATTATGTAAATAACTGTGCAGTATTACAGAAAATAGATATCGAGAACCACCAAACCTCAGTGAAACGTCCCCGCTCTTATAGTTTCTCCAACGACATATCGTTAGCGTGATTCAGCTTTCGGTACAGC
>DWJS01000532.1:0-11060 GCA_018248975.1 Codatractus imalena | reverse complement strand
CCGAGACGAACATGCGGTATCAAATATTTATTTATTCACATAATTGCTTTCCATGATGTTGGAGATAAGGTGGATATTATAATACAAGAATAACATCAATAGACCCTGTTGGGCACCGTAAAGTTCAGATTCAAATAGCAGAGAGGAAAGACGCGGCAATCAATACATTGTCTTATTAATAAAATAGTACAATTATGTTATGAACCGAAATAAACAGACACTTTAAATTGTCAATATGTACTAAAACAGCTAAAAACAGCTTTAAAGATGAAGTTACTGTAAAATCCACGTCATTTATTGCGTTTCCGTGATTATGTGTGAGTACTGTAGTAAAGTGTGATATCAATAATATTTTGCTACGACATATAATTCCAATACCGCTGAATTAAATTACCGCTGAATTGAATTAAACACAGAACAACAATTTGTTGCGATTGCCGCTACAAATTCTTGTTCACTTTATCGATTTTTATGGCATAGAAAGTACACTCCATTGCCGCCCATAAATATCTATAACTAATTCAAGATAGGATTAGCCTCCTATCTGATTTCATAGTGCCCACCCTAGAGGACTAAGTTGCAATACGT
The DNA here is from genome assembly GCA_018248975.1 of Codatractus imalena. Classification (NCBI taxonomy): domain Eukaryota; kingdom Metazoa; phylum Arthropoda; class Insecta; order Lepidoptera; family Hesperiidae; genus Codatractus; species Codatractus imalena. The sequence continues at coordinate 10,472 of DWJS01000532.1, read as the reverse complement.
TGTATAGTAATCGGCTCCCGTCGGCACCCTTTGGACACAGAATCCAAAAACAGCAGTGAGTGTTGCAAGCCACGTTATTTATGAGCCGTTGCGAGCTCCCAAACGCAGGCACCATTAACCGGGCGGCCGGTATGCTCGTTTGTGACTCCATTATCATAAAAACCTGTGCTTAATCTGTAATCGCAGGCATACTTAACAGATGTGCCAAACCTGTAAGGGTCGGTTCACACTATCGTGTTTGCGTCGGCAATTGTCACATATAGTTGTTAGTCATAACAACTGTTAAAAACCTAAGCATAAGTAGCATAAATTCTAGCGATTTTCCTATACTTAAAATAAAAGAGTTTTTCGTTTCACGCACGGCAGATGTGAAACTTTAAAGTTGATATATAATGGTATATAATGGGTATTATTATATTTTTTCTTATAATTAGAGTTATTATAATAATTACGTATTGACGTGGTGTACGACAATATTAGACAACCATCTCCACGACACGGCAGCATTTACTTTTATAGTACATTTTTTTTTTCGAATTGTGTAGTTGCTGTTGGCCATAGTGGCCTTGACAGCTTTACCGGGTTTTTTGAGGCGAGCTCCTAATGGGACTCTAGCCTTAGGGGATAGAAGATATGATGGGGAAGGGAGGGATGGTTTAGGTCCCCGTTTCGGGGTTCCTTGACCATCCGCCTTCGCTAGTGGGAGGGAAGGTTACGGACCCCGCGAAGTGCTGGAGTCCTGGCCTGGTCTCTTATAAAAATAAGTTTGCGGCTGACCCAAGGGCACCTCCTGTGAGGCACGGATCTCGGCTGTTTTATAGTACGCCAAAAGATGTCTTATATCATCAAAAAATTCGGTTATTGAGTTTAACACTAATCTTCCACCTCAATAATTCCCCAAGTCCTCTGTCGGTCCTTTAGCTCTCCTCGTCCAATTATTTACGCCATTCCCTAATGCACTGAAGAAATTAATTGACAATTTCTCGCGATTTCTCGTTTTTTGAATATCTACAAATGATATACGATATAATGACGCACCGATTAGATCGAGTAATGATTCAAATTTAATTCTAAATAGTATTTATGTTCAATTCATGTATACAGAAATCTCATATTTCTCATGTTTCGCGAGAAACTTGGAAAATGTATATTTCCTATAGTGTGGGTCGACCCTAAAGAACCATAAGTCCAAATACGACAAGAAGAAACGCTAACAAGATAATAAGCATATTTGTTACATTGCCAAAAATGACACAGTGGCACTTTTCATGACAAGTTCGTCAAAATAATTGAAATATTTCGCAACATCACTTTTAAAATTTTGCAGTATTGAGTTTGCGTGGTGGAGTACGCCCAGGTCTTCTCCAGTTGTGGGAAGAGACTCATGGCCAGCAGTGGGATATAAAACCGATTGCAGACATTGAGTTTGAGTAACAGCCTATGTTGGGTTCCCAGGTTCTAATCAAGCACGGCAGCTTGTTACTCGAGCCCAGCAGTGGACTATAAAAGATTTATGTAATGACATTGTAATAACCACGTAAATACGTTAAAAAAGAAGAAGATTTCTACACTCATAGCCCCACACAAGGATTCCCTGTGTCGTGGGTGCCATGTACACAAACATCCAGACCCAGAAAAGAACTCTAAATTCATCACTTAAATTTCTGTCTGGCCGGGGATCGAACCCGGAACCCTCTGCGTGTCAGACCGGTGTGGTGACTGCACCGCCACGTGGGTCGTCGTTAAAAACAAGCGACATCAATCGCAACGCTTACACTGTTTGCTTAGTAAAGTTTTGTTGTCAATTACACGTTTTGTCTTTATCATAAAAACTATTGAAACGATTTTGACGTCACCCATACTATTTCCTAAATCGAAATAAATGTAAGCAAATAAGTACCAGACCACAACGAGAGTTTAGTTTCGTGTGTCTATGTATCTTTGTTTCTCTCTGTCTGTTTTAAGTTCACAAAAAAAGATAGATTTTGATTTTTTTTTTAATTTTTGTTATAGTTCTATGATTTGTTTATTCATCAACCTATTATTGGTGACTAAGTCTTGAGACTCATCGTGAGAAGAGAAATGAAAATTGCATTACTAGAGTTGAAAATTTAAAATTACTAGTTATAACCGAGTGACATAATATTGTATTTATCGCAATTTTTCCTGTTGCTTTACTTTTACTTTCTTCGACTTACTACCGACTTCGGAATGACCATAATAAGTAATTACCTCATTCACGACCGGTACAGACGTCTTACTATATTAGGGGCAAGATTGACAAGACGACCTTACTACTCGATTAGCAAAAGTAGATCACATAACAAAACTAGACCCAAAACAAACGTAATTAAATATTGTGACAGTAATTTCAGCCTTATATCAAAGTATTAAAGCCTTTCATAACGACTGTACGAGGTGGCCACATAATATAATTATGTCATTTTTATGTCAATGTCGCGTTGGAAAGTGGCGCCACCTGTCGTTACTTTTGACAGTTCTTAAACTCGCAAAAAATTGTAGTCGTAAGAAAATGTTACGGAATTGTTAATTTTATGTCATTAATATGATTTATTTGAATAAGAGGCGTTGTAAAAATAAATTTCATTGCCTGTAATTTTCGCCCGGCTTCGGAGGTAAAACAAGTTTGCTTTATAATTTATTAACATTAAATGTCGTATATAAACGTAATTCACATGAATCATGCACTTTTTGATATTTTTCATGTATTTTTGGCAATAACAGTCTTTTAAAGTGTTGAGTTTATGCTTAAAAAAGTGATTGAAATGCGTAAAAAATTCGATAACATTTTTACGATGACCGTACAGTTGCGTGCGTAAGTTTTATTTTAAGATCGAACATTGTGCGGATTAAGCATATAAACTTAAAAGAGAAATAAAATCTTAAAAAATGACATGTATTATTTTATATTACATTTTGATACCCAAGCCCTACTCTACTTAGTAGTGGTTTTTTTACAAGTGCTTTATGAGGATAACTTCGTGTGTTAATATAAAACTTTTATTTTTTATTTTATTTTACTTTGGAGATTTCTTTTTAAGTTTTCGAACATGTGAAAATTTAATTTAAATATATTGTTAATTATTGTTTTATGATACAAAAGACTACGTGAATGTACCTTGTATTGATGTTTAAGTGTATAAAATACCACCAAAACCGGTAGCTTGTTTGTATTAAGCAATAATGAGCCTTTATAAAGAACTAGGAGTGTTTTGTTGGTTTTCTTATATTCAGATACATTAACAATAAATAATAAACTGATTAAAATGTCTTACACGGCGAGCCTAGTTCTAGACCTTTATATATTTTATTGGTAAATCGGGAGTATATAAAGATATACCTATGTATAAAGATTTTCTATTTTATGCTTTTGTTCCGGAATATAAGAATCTAAACGCCTTACTTAGGAATAATATCGTTTACAACTTAAGCAATGAATCCATTACCGAATGTACTTATTATTTCCATAAAAACAGTAAGACCTGGTCACCCTAAAACGAACAACAAAAGCGATGATTTCGAAAACATTTTTTGCAAGAATCATCTGAAGAGTACCGTCGCAAAGGGCATCATTTTAAAAAAATGCCTGATTATACGATGCGAAATGTCAATGGAAGGATTACTTGATTTTTAGGGTTCCCTTATTGAATTTTGTAGTATATTTTGTATGTAATCCAAGTATCAAATATTAAACAAATGGAAAGTAGTTTGTAGTTCTAAGACGGAAGCACCATCTCCATACCCTTTTCTGCTTAAAACAGCGGTATTAAGTCGTACTAAAGGAAATATCGGGAGTAAATATAAAACAAACAATCCTTAGTCAGCGTGGTGGCCTGAGAGTCGGAGAGGATATATTCTCAGCAGTAAAACAAAATAGTTGATGGTAAATCTATGAATTGCAGCGCCAAGTAACATCAGGTGGACATCACACAATAAACAGTTCTGCATTGTATATTTGTATTCTTTTATTTAATCAAAAACGTAGATAATTTATTTCAAATGGAAATAGCTTTATTCAGATATACATATGCAATATGATGATAGTAATTCAAGAACAGTATAGCCTAGCCTAGATGTTTTTTCAGAGTTTTCTGAGTTCGTTTTACAAATTAACTATCACTACTTAACAGTAATGGAAAACAGGGTAGAAACTTACAAGCTTTATTAAGCCTAAGTGAGTTCTTCCATTCCAAAAGGCATGTGAAGTCGACCTATCCGCATTTGGCCAGCGTAGTGGACTATGGCCTAAACCCTTCTCACTCTGAGAGATGACGATGAATTAAATTAATTTTGTCAAAACCATACACAATCTTAATCTTAGAAATATCGCGACAGTTGAATCAAATACAGTATTTGTTCAGTAAACATAAGTCTGCTGAACCACCAGTTTTCAAGACGTCGTTACATCGAGTTCAAGATTCCGAGTATAATTTATGCGGCATCCTCAAGATTTATATTTCTCACCGTATTATTAATCAAATTCTCAGTCAGATGTAGCAATATAGCTTTGCATCAGAAATAATCAGCGGTCAGATGAGACAATAGCCCGAGCAAAATTTCTTGGAAACTTCTTTTTACAAATATTTTCTTTGACTACCAACGTATTGTCTCAGCACGGCCTAGAAGCTACAAGGAATTCTGTTTTTCAAATTAGATACATCACTCGAATTTTGAAATTAGCTTCAGTGTTATTTTTAATATCTGGCCCTTATTTTGTATTTTGCTTGACATAATTTTATGCATATTTCTTAATTTAATAATGTTGGCTTTTGCTTCTTGCTCATACAGGGTCGACGGATTGATTTATATGTATATATGAGATTTGTCCTAATTGAGAGCTTAGCTCTATTCGGTATAAGTTGAAGGTAAGACAAATTCCTAAGTTTGCCAAAAAATATGACAGATCGTTTTTACGTGACAGACAAGAAAGTGATTAATTAAAAAAAGTTAATGAATTTCTCAGCGTTCTTTGTTGAGCATACTTATATTTAAGAGAAAAGCGAGTACCAAAATATTTTGTAGAAGCTGATATTCTTTTGGGATTAATATTTAAAGTAGCAACGTTGGTTTTCATTGTACCTAAGTTGCCCACATATGAGTTGCTTGAACCATTAGATGGTGGTAGTGGTGTTGTTGGTAGAAGACTTCGTAGCCCAGTTCCTTCACCCTTTTCGCTTCGTTTCTACTTATTTGTATAGCAGGAAAGATGTGTATTCTGGTTTGGGGCATTCTAAATTAGTCGTCAGGGACAGGAATATATATGTGACCGCTCTCAGTTGAGATCGATTACAGGTGTCCATGCGCCAGATCTGTCAAACGGAATGCATGCTCATTTGCTGGTTCTATTTCATAAAGATTGGTGTTTTCTTCTCTTGTGATTATCAAATGTACATAAGAAGTGACCACTTGAGGGATGAATTCGCATTTCTGCTAATTTTATTTCATAGAAATCCTTTAAAACCCTCTCTCCAAGCATTTTCTTCTTGAATCAGTCAGGGTTGTTACTTTTCGTTTCTCTTCGTACTCTACCTTAAATACAACCCAAAACAATAAATGTTTGATACACAACCACGTCCAAATAAAATAAAAGTTAAACTAAACGATGATGATAATGATGATGATGGTGATGATCATGATGATTGTAAAGAGCTGAGGATTGAGCTGATTTTCAATGACTGAAAAGATTTTTTTAAATGATACTTAGGATCACTTTTATAAAGTCACCTTTAAAAAAAAATCTTATTGGAAGCTACGAAACCACAGACAGACACACAGCTATATATATTTACTAATAACAGCCCTTTTGTGTTCGGGGTTGAAACCGATTTGTCAGTACAAACAAAAGTTGAACCTGTTTAATTTCACCTAATTTTGTGGGCCTCAAAAATACCAACAAAGGAATCCGTGGCATGTTGATAAATGGTACCTTTTCCATCGTTAGGACGGACCAGATCGCTGACCTCGCGGAAATATATTTTTTAAACTCATAGAGGTCATAGACCGATATTTGTTTCTTTTGTTTTTGTCCATTTTTGGGACAAATAGCTCAGAATTTATATAAGCGACTTCAGATATTTTTATTTGTATTGATTTTATCGAGTACCACATAAAGCTAATTAATATTAATTTTGGGCTCCTAATCTAAAAACAAGCTAAATCAAAATCGGTACATTCTTTCGGAAGCTACGGTGCCACAGACAAATACAAAGATACACACACAAAGATACCTAGATACACATATATGCACATAAACAGACAGTTACATAGACACACACAAATTATTTAAAAGTCGACGTGATTGGGATTACAGAGTGATCATGTACGGTACGTTCATACACTACGCATATTAAAATTAGACATGATAATATTAATAACACAAAATTATTGCCAAAACATAACCTTGGTAATCGATATGTGGTTTGAAATCACAACTACCGTAATAGATATGTACATGAATACAATTATCTTCAAGGCAGACATTAAGTTTTGATACAACGGGTGCATTGAATATTTAAATATTTATAACACGCTTTTATCCTTGAGCGGTATCTATCTATGGGATGATTTTCTCCAAAGAAAATTTACAACAATTGATATCAAGCATCTCAGGCTTTTACAATAATATTTACTTGTTGCAAATTACTTCATTATGATTTTAAACTTATTCTTAAGTAAGTAAATTTAAACTCTTCTTAAAAGTTACTCAATACTTAAAAGTTTAAGTATTCTTAAATTTGAACGACTTAATCACACTGAGTTGATAAACTTTCTAGAGCTGTTGACAAAATCTTTAAAGATACAATTTATTTTTTGCTTTTGAGTTCAGACTATTCTTTGTGTGAATAAACTTTTTTTTTTTGTATGATTAAATAAATATGCAAAAATAAAGCTGAAAATGTGACATAAAAATAATTTTGAAATACTGGTTTCGCGAAATTGAGTGGCATATGAGCTCGCGAGACATCCGATGGTCAGTGGTCACTTCCACCCACGCACGTATGTTATTAACAGCAGTTACGACAGTACAGCAGTAAATAAATTCCTTCGCACGTTGTTACCTATGTCCTAAATGCATTCGACAGTCTCTTCGTAGAACATCCACATTGTATTCATCGAAACGTAACGTGGTATAATCCTGCGTGGTTACTTCAGTGGTGGCACCGCTGCACCTCTTTCTCCCTAAAAAGGCAGTTAATTATTAGAGACACTTACAGGCGTCCTTCTAGCTTCGTCATATTTATAAACACATTTTAAACAGGCATTTTATCGTTTTTGGTGTACCACTAGCTTATTTATGTTTTGCGACTGTTCTCTCCAGATCTGTCTGTATGTCTGTTTATTAATAATGTCTGTTTCAAATCTCGTTGAACAGATCAGTTTGATGCATGTAACTTGTGTTGACAGTTAATTGTGTAAAATAAACCGATGTGGGAAGATTTTTGCAATTGCTTAAGCGTGAGTGTGTTCACATTACGATTCATTGGTTCTTGCGTAATGGACTGTATCAAAGTGATATTGCTACACGGTAGCAGTGGTGCGTAACAATCAACCCTATACAACACTCCTCAATGGATAATGTTTTACAATTATCTAGCCATCCCGGCATCCTTTGTCTTGCCAGAAAAAAAGTTAAAAATTCCTAGAATTCGAAATTGGAATTCGCAGCGCCTCCTGCGGAGAACAATTGTAAACCTAAAACTTCCAGTGATCCATACTATGTATGTATATAGTATCATACAATCGTACAGTAAGTAACATACACACATACAATAGTATTGGCAATTTGGAAACAAGATTTTACAAACTAGTAGATGTTACGAATGGGAATATAATAGTAGACAACTTGATTCCAAAATCTAAAGCAATTCCGTAGAAATAGTATCCATTAAAGTTTAATTGTCTGTAAAGATAAACAAGTCATTATATATGTTGGTAATTTAGTTCCATCCATCCATCAGCCCTTATAAGTCCTTAGCTGGACATAAGACTCCCCTAGAAAGGGGTGTTTTGTCGTAGGCACCCCACTTGACTATGCGAGTGCTATGAATAAATTTATAAGATACCGTTGCCTATCTCCTGGATTTAGTAACTTATATTATATCCACTTGAATCTAGACCACCGCCTGGTATATAAATGTGATGTTACCACGTTTTCAACTATTTCCGATTCAATTGTAACGATAAACTATAGTTAGAAAACTAAATAAACAGGCTTTAATAGTAATAAAAAAATATCTATTAATGACGCGCATGGATTATTTTTACTTCCGGCATGAATCGGTTGTTATAATTACGAAATTGAGTGACGTGTATCGATGGTCGACATATAACTTGCAGGCATTTATGAATACTGGATAATTATGTTGACCGTGTACTATTTTGAAACCCGTTAAAGCTTGTTGAACTTGCTCGACTTGTCTATACTGTGTTCTAGAAGACAAATTTGAATTGTCTCCATATTAATTTGGCTCAATCTTCTTTCGCAAAAAATACGCTGTTCGTACTAAAATCCGTAATTATCTGCCCTAATCGTCTTTTTACAGCTAAGTTTAAGAATCAAGGATAGATTTAAGTGATACTCCCCTATTTTAGTTAAATGGTCCGAAGGAGGATAATCGCCGAAAGATGTAACCAACCGAGCGTGAGCGATTTATACAGTCTGGCGAGCTAATCCCGGAAAACAAGGCTGTTAGGGGTTTGCAAATTGGACATGAATTAGGGGTGAAATATAGTGTTCTATAATGAGCAGTCATTCTAAGATTTGAGGGTAATTATGGAGTGTAGTAAATCTCTGTATATCATTTAATGATATTTATTTAGCCTTATAGTTTGTGACCTTCTATTTAATATCCTTACACATGCGAAATTCCTTTTTAATAGTATTCAAATATTAAGGAACACGACATGAAATTTACTAGTAAACAGTTTTTTGGTTTTTTATTTGTATACGTATTTTTATTCCTAGCCATCCCGATTAATTGAAACAGTAATTAGTCAATGAGGACGATCAAAACTTTACAGTTAGTGAAGTCAAATAATGACCCGTTTGGAACTTCGAAACTCAGAATGAGGTCTCCAATCTCACTATCTCAATAAGCACAACTAAAGTCATTAGGATATCTGAGAGAACTAAGTCTACAGTAAAACAAAACTTAATAACTTACAGAACAATGTTCAATTCATTATTTTATAGCAACTAATTAATCGCAAGACGGGACATATGTAGGCATTTGGACCAAAAAAAAAAGTAGCTCAAGCCGAAGAAGCTGAAGAAAACGGTGGTAAGTGGTCACGGACCTCAACGTGATTTGTAATTGATGGAATTAATTTCCAAATTCTCAAATCGTCCCTGATTTGAACCTTTGTGCGTTGATACTCCTGAAGACTTCTGAAAAATGTCTTCCACACAATCTCACCTCCACACAATGTTTTTCCACACAATTTCACCCTTCAACACCCCAGTGCTAATCTGATGTTGTAAGAGAGAAATAAGTGTGGCGGTCTTTCTTTCGTAGTCAACCCTCCAAAGGTACTAACACCTTAAAATAACCTGAACTTAACGTCAAAGGAATATTACACCATATGACATCACTATCTTTGGGAAACAATAATAGAGTATATTGTATGAGCTCGACATAATGAAGTCACAGGCAAGGCAACTAAATTAATGTACCACTAAATATCGCTCGCATGTTTTTTTTAGTTTCGAATTCCAATTTAGATTAACAAGAGTATAAATAACGCTGTAAATACTATTCGTAAGTACACTTGACTTGACGTTTTATAACTCTATTTTCTATTTGATATATCGACTCTATAACTTTGTCTGTTTAAGTTCGTACATTTATCAATCGATATTATAACAAAACTGTTACGTAATTATTTAGGTAAATTTTTAGGTATTATTGGAAAATAAGTGCATACATAAACATGTTTATAGGAAAGGAGTGTGTTATGAAGTTTCTTTCGTCGCCTCTTCATAAAGATGCCTTGCGTAGTGGTGGTAGATTGTTGACGTTAAAAACATTTTTGTAAAGAATCTACATGTAATTAAGTATTTGAGTTTCATTTTTTTTCGACATAAACTTTATTTAGATACTTGATATTCAAAAAATATTAAACATTCTTGCATAAAAAGGAAAACCAAAACTGAGTCATTAGGACAATCAAAGAATACTAAGTGTTAATAAATACAGAAGTTTCCAAGGACCGTGTTAAAAACCTCATAAATGGGCCGAATTGTTTTCCAAAAGCTAATTGCGTTTCTTTTTGTTCACTTTGGCCTACTTTGTGAATGTTTTTCCTTTTCGAATTTTCGTTGCAGAATTAATTTGTTATTTTTTAAATTCTGTTGCAAACATTATTACTATATTGCATTGGTAACGTCAAAATATTGTATCAATAACGATGATATGAAAATTACATCTGAATTTATATAACTTTATTTTATT
>DWJS01000531.1:0-11064 GCA_018248975.1 Codatractus imalena | reverse complement strand
TCGTTACGGGATTTCTTGATTCGGTCGCCTCGCTCAAAGCCCGCGATAAAAGCTATGCAATAGCTTAAAAAGTAAGACATAACATGTAAGGTCTATGAAAATCTCTATAATATTAGACTATGCATTGCTTTTAAACTTGACAAGATATATAATAGTACTACTTGTATATCAACCAAATTCTAAGAATAAAATTAAATACTAAACAAGAAATCTAGAAGAACATCGAGAAGAATACTAAAAACTTTAACTTTCAGTTATTCTGCTTTCTTTACAAAGAATTTTTACAGGAAGTAAAACCAATAAAGCTGCGCGATAGTCTTGCAAACCGCTGCAACATTTTTCGTGAATAAATTACAGGCCGCTAAGTACCAACAAGAAAGACGACTAATTTAAGCCACTGTTTCCTATTCGCGTTACTTGCTTTATCACTACAGAAAAGAAGGGATGCTAGTGTCTTGTCCTGTAATCTTTTTTTGTGCCCCACAACGGGAGAAAGCCTATACTGCACGACGCTGCTCCAATGCGGATTGTTGGAGAGGGTTAGTGGCGAACACGTGTCGGATGTTTTCACACCCATAAGGCCTCCGACAAGGTTTGAGGACTGCTATCTTGTGATAACAACCGGGACTGACAGTTTAACGTGCCGAAACACGAAGTATCACCGGATGTGAAATACTGTGTGGCTACTTATAAGCGCTGAATGGTAAATAGCTTTTATTTGTGATACGATAAGCTAAGAGACATTGCTTAATATAAGATTAAGATATATTTTTGTCTTACATTTCAATTTCATTCAATACCAGATGTATTCTCCGATTGACAGGTTAATAGTATGTTATAAAACATATCCATAAATACAATTATATTATACACATTACATCAAAAATGTCAAGGAAGAGTCAGTTTCGTTAACATACTAGAATCTGAGAAGGTTTATAAAGCACTCCATCTGATCTTAAAAAATCTCCGGAACGTACAATTACCTGTCAAAACAATGCGCATAAGATGGATAGGTGGGTCTATCATCTGAAACTCATTACAAATGTCCCTATCCTAGAGGGCTAAGTTATACCTCACATAATTCTACAAACAAAATACCTTATAAAAGAATCCTTAGCAGAGTGACAGCGATGCAGCACTAATTAGGTCAAGCGCGAGCTGCACAGTCCGCCCGCCGCGCTCCTCTTAATGAACTTCTCTAACGAAACAAGTTTTTCAGTACTATTGTGTGACCGTAAGTGTGGTTTTAATTACTATCGCCTGTCAACTTATCGCCCTCTACTACGAGGTTATTTTCTAATATAAGTTGAATCCAAAAGCGAGGGCAAACATATGAGAGTGTAAACAACAATGAAGAGCTTGTGAGCCGAATCTACTTAAAACAAATGCCGCTCCGTGCTTTAGACGTGCTGGACTTTGATGAAAACTAGCTGATAATCTTCAAACAACTGAGAGGATCAAGGAATTATGAGTACAACAATCCAATCCAGGAATTATTAGTAGCCATGTTTTCAAATAAAAAATATGAATCAAATTCAATTCGTCCGTGTGAGAGTTATAATGCCACATTCAGAGACATCAACAACAAGTTAATCTTATAACAACCTTTTTTTGCGTCCGAGGTAAACAGTGTGACAAATTTCCCAAATCACTAAAAATAAAAGTAATCTTTGCTCAAATTCCACTACCAAATCTTAGATCTCCATGAAAAATTCGCAATAACACCTTGTTTTATAAATTACCAAAATAAATTGTTCGCACTCGGGCAATTAAGGGAATGTTTTTTTATGTAAACAATTGTATAAATGTAGAAACATAAATTACAGCGAGCATCTGCGAGATAAAAATTATCCCGTCGTTATCTGCTTTAACGTTACAAATCCACAACAATTTTCGTACAAATTTTTCTTCTTAGACTTACAGCGCCAACTTTTCATTATAGCTTCGAAACATCAAGTATCTTTTAAAAATAGTGCAAAATATTCAAATTATATTGATACTTACAAATACCTACAAAAACTATAAATGTTTATAAATAAAGTCAAGATAATACTCCATTAGGTCCAACCGCCTCACGTATTTCTGCTGCTAAACAGCAGTATATATATATTTACAGTGGAGGGCATAGTGAAGTGAATTTGATTGATTTTTGTTGTAACTAGATAGAGAGTGCCCTAAAAGGAGGAATGCACGATGTGTTTCAACTTCGTACTTTGAGGGAGTAACTGATTGACCACAGATAAAACTTCAATACATTACACCCTATATAGGTTTATGAATGTGTATATGCCACAGATAGTGTATTCGCTACTTTCCAGAAAGAGTCGGTATTTTAATTTAATCTAATGGTGATTTTAAAACGCTTGAACAGTGTTTTATTAATCATAGCTTAGAACAGTGTCGACCAAATTACCTTTCAAAGAAAAATAAATCGGCTAATACCTTGGTAGCTTCTGTCAGACACACAAACATACAAGTATACACATTAACCGTCTAATACCCTCTATTTTTGCGTTAGTTAATAAATACTGGAAATTCTGTATGAAGATGTTATGGTCCGTACTAAAAGAGTTCTAACGACCCTATTACCAATGCTTCGCTCACCGTCTATTCATCACACAATGCTGTATTTTATGAACCGTGATAGTAGGCTAGAATTTTTTGTAAAGTATGTACCAATGTAGCCGCGATAATAACAAGTAATAAAAAAATAAAGTGTAAAATGCTTTTAACATCATAAAAGTTACCTACAAGAACCCACGGCATCTGTTTTGGTATTTTGACAATGTGCGTATTACGATATCTCACCTGAGGTGTTATATCATAATTGTTTGATAAGGTATCCTACGGCAATTGCATATATTACGTTGGATTTTGTTCTGCATATTATGCTCGATTATAATTACGAGGATAAAGGTATCACTACACTATTACTAACGCCTACTATCACTAACACCTATTTTTGCCCAAGTTAGAAATTCAATCGTTATTTAATAAATATTCAAATTTTCTATATCTATTCCACAGCAGCTTCGAATGCCTACAACAGAGCGAAGATATCTGATGTTTATCAGATGCTCTGATTTGATCTCAAAGGCCCTTTTTCATTTCATTTACTTAAAAGATTAATATATTACTCATTGAATTTTCCTGTAATAATTGGTAACGCTTAAAACGGTTATATTATCTAATTTATATTACAGTAGTGGTCGATTTCATGGAAACAAAAAGTTGATAACATCTCCAAAAGCATCGTTGTTTTATATGACAAAATACTGTAAACGTAGTTTACATACTAGAACCATTATTATTTGTTTCAACAATTTACAGCATTACAATATTGAAATTACTACTTTAACCAACATTGTTTAATATTGTAAATAGATATTCGTAGATGTAATTGAATTATCTATCAATAAAATATATATAACATTGCATTGCCATCGGTCCTTGATAAGTATGCAAAAATACAAATATAAATAATAAATCGGAAGTAAAAAGATTAGCGAGTAACAACCTAATATTCATATAATGAAGCAATTTTACTCAAAATTGTAATTATTTTAGTCTTAATGGGGCTTTTATGAAAGCTAATACTCGCTTTGAATGCACTTTTAAAAGCTGCAGTAAGCTGCAGTAAAAATGTTCGATAGGTTAAAAACCTTTTTCAGGCTTATTAAATTATAATAAATCATGCGCCCTGAATATTTAGTAATGAGTATCAATAATTTTTGTTGCCTCTTTGAAAGTATTCAAACAGATTCTAAATCTATGTGTTAAAGGGGTGTTTTAAAATCCGACATGTTATGTATCGCTCGTTCAGTGCAATAACTTATTAGCACATCGAAAACAAAGTAAAACTTTGCTGTAAGTAACAATAAAATTCCTTAACCACGAGAGGTCCTCCCAATAATATAACACAGAAATGTCACGCTCCAGCAATTGTTCCATATTTTATTTAGATATAGATCTAGATTAATTTGTTTGCTGATTATCTTGCATTTACAGGACGATAAAATATTTACACATTAAATAATGACTTCCTGATGTATCCAATTTTGCAACCCGCCGTTGAGACATACGATTTAGTTATTTTACGTTATTCCCGATAGTGCGGCCCGCAACAACATATCGTGTATGCTTTGAAATAGTCGCAAAGGATTTTAATTAGCGTTAGCCTCGTTAAAATATGCACCATACTGAGCTTTGAGCGTTTACTTCAATATCACTAGCCATTGAATATTTGAACAGGATTTTACGCAACTCGTAATTTCACGGCACCTTTTAGCACTTTGACTAATTCCGTGATTCGACGGATGGCCCTCGGCCTGGCAAGTTTATGTTAATCAAATAGTTTAAAGCGGCTCTCAACTTTCGCAAATACTTAATAAAGTTAACAAGGTTTGTAAATAAAAATAACCAGCCTCGTTTGTTACATTAAAAAGAGACGATATGTATGATCTGACTGATCTCGTGCAGGATTCTTATCCTGTTTATAGACGATACTGGCCATAAAACTTCACATGGACTGCCTTCTCGTATCATGCTTTCGTTACATAAAATTAGCGTTGATTAAAAAACAGATTTACAGGACGAATTATTTTCTACAAAAAATGACATCATCAACACTTCAAATCAGAAAGACCGCACACAGCTAATATAATTTAGAGACAAGTGTGAAGCTGATATAACAAAAAATAGCACCTTTTTCCAATAAACTTTTCCTGAGTGAAACCCTACAAAATTATCATGACAGCTATGTATACTAAAAAGGTTTGAGCATCACAAGGGTTGAGGCCACAGTATATATAATATACCCATGTTAAGTCTAGCCTAACATTCACTTGTGTTAATTTGTTGATGCTAATTACTGCAGGAAAGCTGTCCGTGATGAGCATTTAACTTAGCATGGTTCACGAAGATACATTGTTTCAGCCACTGATGGGCGATGACATATTATTACTGATAATTGCAGCAACATATACACAGTATAACTCTGGATACGAAATTAGGCAGAGGAGACAGTCATGTAATAGGTGGAATACGAAATAAGTAGTACATTTATGACGATGCAAGACTACGTAGGTAAGTAGGTAGAAGTTGCGATTGAAATCGGTTATTTTTAGCGTGTTTAACGTCGTTATTAATGAGCGTACATTTCTTAAGATAGATTATTTAATTGAGCCACACCCACGCCCCTTGAATACATTATTTAGATGTTCGACTGGCCAGGGTCGCACCCAGAACAGAAGCAAACTGACGGATAACGGAATGGAATACGTCAATACATTCATTCTTAATTGCCTATCAAAAAACCTTTCGGGTCAGTCTCTATGTATATTTTTATTGACTATTACACAATGACATTAATCAAAGGTCAACCTACGGGAAGTCAGTGGCCAGTGGTCAAGACAACAGCGACAGTTTATGGCGAGGCGTCAATATGACGATACCGGACGCGGTTAACGAATATCGTTAACGCCTTTAACGATCTTAGTTACGTGACACACGGCTCACGTGAGAAGCGATCAATCTTTGTGTATAACTATTCTCAAATAAATTTGCTTTTCTTAGATAACAAACACTGCTTTGGAATATTAGCTTCGTTATATTAAGAAATTCATTACTTTATCTCTTGAGATTACTTCTTTTCTCAAGAGGTTTTAATTGCCATAAATGTCCTCTTTTGTAGAATCATACTTATTTCATTTTCATTGATAAGAATAAAAGCTGTCTTTATTATCTTCTATTCTACTTTTTGCCTACATCATTTATTATTTTTTAGATGCGAGCGTGCAGGTGGTGATTGATAGTGGTGGAATCCTTCTTGGTTCAACTACTGTGGCATCACGGCCAAATTTATTTTTGCCTTGTAGCAACCCTTAGCCCTGCAAAAACAGGCGTTTACCTGTTTAATGTATGGATGCATGTTTACCTATTTAAGGTATAAATGTAACGTTTGTAACAGCATAGCTCCTAACAAGATGAACTGATTTGGATTTAATATTTTTTGTTTGAAAGATGACTTGGTCTTCTGTTCTTACTATGATTCCATCGTTTGACGATTATCAGCACTTTTTTATGTTCCACTGCTGGCAATGGTTCTTTCACCACAACTCGGGATGGCCTGGAGCATACTCCACCAAGCTGCTCTAACGCGGACTGATGGTTTCCTCATTACTCAGGAGAATTTTGAATATTAATATCAACTTGTTTCCTTGACGTTGTTGATTTCTACCTCAATTTTCCACGCCTCTAGCTCTATCACTGCTTGTATGTCTCACTACAAGTCCGCGTGTCACATTCAGCTATGAAGCTAGCACTCGGGGCGCTGTGCGCGCAACTAATAAAGAACGCGTAAACAGAGCCCGTAATTGACTTGCGCAGGATGTCGTAAAGCAGTGCGTAGGACCACCGCAGTCATCGGAACTGAATAAACATTGCAACCTACATATAATTCGTAATATGTTCATTTAAAATAATAGTAGTAAATACAGTTATCATAGATAATGCGTTCGTGGTTATCTGACGCTAGTTGGAGTAAATAAAAATCGACCAAATGCGAATTGGATGAGCTCATGAACGGTTCCGTACCACAACCATTACGATGTAGCAAAATACGCCGGACAACAACACGTTTGTTGCTACAAACATGTTTTGATGTAACGTGTACAAATACCGCCGAATATTGTAACAAAATATTACAATACCACAGTTTATGTGGGTATTCGCATATCGCAAATCGCAATGACAACGTAGATGGAGTGGATTCGTGTAGGTAACAATGGAACTCTAAAAAAGCAGTAACTAATTATTGATATCAGATCTTTCCGGCCTTCCACGGGACTCTGATTTATCTAAGTCAAGTGCGTATTATAAATTAATAGTCACTGATTATAATAGTAAAGGCAAATGATCGTGAATAAAACCAACACCCATGAAAGTTACATAAAAATGTTACCCATAAATAGTAGATTATCACGCCACGTTTATTTTGTACCAATAATTCGAACCATGTTTTAAACAACTCGTTTTGTTGCAGAACTCTAACCGGCATCCAACACTTCATCGAACACTCAAGGACATCTTGCTACAAGTTCAGGTATGTAAACTATTTTCAAAATTGATTTCTGTGTTAAGCTCTGCTGTGTTCTTGTTTACAGGGTGTGATAGGGGGATACACTTTCACGCAATCAAACTTAGTCCTCAAGGATATTATGCAACTGTGGTTGATCTCAGGTCAACTTTAATCTTATTTGAGGCGGATTACAATTTTCCCTAGGCAGCAATGGCAACTTACGATCATGAGGACTGAAAGCACGTTCACACTTGATTCCAGATACTTTTAAGAGAAACCCAATTTTGTTACACTGTCTCATGTTATTTCGAATGACATAGGCGGAGTAATAAATCTTTAGTTGTGTGCGTGTGAGTACCCAATTAGTGTGATGCAGCGCTTGTACTCGCCCACAGCACTGAACCACCCCACGTCTGTTGCGATTGCCGCAACTAGTTAATGGATACATGGTTAATAAGATCGATGTTGCTAGCACTATAATTTGTATCAATCAGATAACACACTATCGGCATATGATTTACATATCATAGTTTGATATTTAACATCTGAAGCAGATTTACTGAACATATTTAGCAGCTAAGTATTTAGGATATCTGCATGTCACAGTGATACCAAACACACAAAACAAACATTGCAAAGAGACAGGATTTAACTACCTAGCAAAATATCTGAATCTATGAAATTAAGAAGGAGTCACATAGAATTAATTTTTACTGCACCTAAATACATACAATATCCGCAAAAGAAATGGACAAACTGTACTAGTGTAGCGTTATATATGGTGACAAACATGCATATTAATACAAGTACCTAAACAAACATCTCAATCAAAAATTACGTTTACTGGAAATCGAACCCGACACTGAATCGAGGTCCAGTCAAATAAAAGAATATAATTTAGTAGTAAGCAAAGCGCCGCGCGTCGGCGAGCGCGGGCGCCGATGTGGGCGGCGGTTTAACATTCAACAAGTAGGTGCTTGCTCGTAACATTTAAATACCTACACAAATAGTATTAAACAAATAATACAATCAAAATCGTCGTACAAATAAATACATACATCATACAAATAATCTATCGTAACTTAGCGAATGTTTATTTATCGGAATTATTGGAAATCCGTTTTAGGCATACGACTTATAAAACACAAAGAAGACATATATTTAAATAAGATTAACGTCTAATATCATTCATATAATTTGCATGCATAGAGGACCACTTGGTTGTAGGTATAGACCAGAGCACGGAAGTGCAAGTACTGTTGTCATAGAAACTTGTATTGTAACTTCATGGAGTTCTTTACCTTCAAGTTGGATTTTCCTTAAGTTTCAACAACTATCAAAATTTATCCTAACTTCAACTGTGCAGCTTGTCGAGACGTAATAATTGATCTACACAGATAAAAAACCTCAACCGCGTCCTTGATTGTGTGACCGCTACAGGCTTTTCACCCGAGCTTGCATTCTTCAGAAGGTACATGAAGCCGTCGGTACCTGGTCGTAAAAACCCGTACCTTTGACAATCAATCTGGATTGGAGCGACGTACTGGTATTCTCCTAGCCTCTCCCAGTTGTGAAGATACTTGTAATCGTTGCAGAAATTTTGCCCTCGTGTTTCAATTGCACAAATTGCTTAGACCAATTCTACCGCTTTCTTACCATTCTTTGACCATACAAAAACAACACACGTGTAAAATATATATTCTTATATATTTTGCTTCTTAGTAAGTGCGTTTAGGGCCAGAGCCGAATGTTTAAATGACATTTTCCTCGTACAAACGAGCAAATAATATTGAGCACGCATTCCGCCCAGCCGTGGCCGTTTAAAACGGAATCGATCGTGGGACTTATCGATAAATGCGACGTGGCTCGCATGCACGATCCCTCTTTGCATGCGGTCGAGTGCGCGTATGACGATAGAATTTCTATGAGTCCCCGATTTGTGAGCACCGTGTTTTATTAACAGTTTCAAGGTCTGGTATGCTAACAATATTGCTAAACTTCTTCTGATGTGAAACGACTATTGGCACGCCGTGGCAGTAATCGGCGTCACGGTGCCAATACGGATGTGCCATTTGCCGTGGTGGTGGTGGTATATTTGGTGGTGGTTGTAATTATTAATATTATTAAGCAGTGACAGCTTAGGGGATTGAAATTCAGCTTCTCACGCTGTGTCCGGGAATCAAAGCCCTGGCACGCACCTCTGACTTTTCCAAATTATTTGTGTATTGGAAATGAATTATCACTTGATTTAAAGGTGAAGGGAAAGATTGTGACTCTTCACACCTATGTACATGAAAGTGCAATAAAAAAATGTTCTCAAAGATGTGTGAAGTTCACCAATATGCAATACACCGCGGTGAAATATGTCCCTACATTCTCACTCTGACAGGAGACCCGTGCCAGCAGTGGGACAGTCATAGTATAATGATTGTTGATAATGAACATTATAATTTGCTGCAAATCACCAATCTTGACAGCTTTGCTCAACAACTTTTCGAGATGTATGGATATTGGAACGTGACTTGACCAAAGCTTGAGCTGATGATATCGTTAATCACCCAGATCATTGTGTGTGATTGCTTACAGTAAGATTTGGCCTTATCTACAGCCATTTAGTGACATACCTCCTTAAGATCTTAAAGGCCACAATGGCTTGAACTTTCGCCGTGTATAATTAGATCAGTATTGCATTACACGACGGCGCGTGACCAAAGAAATCTCAACCTTATGGTATGAAGACAAGAGTCCTATCGTGCCGAGTAAAATGAACGGTACAAGGTGAGTGGTAGTTAATATATGTACATTAACATACCGCTAATGCACATTAGCCATTGTTTCGAGTACAAACAGTCGCCCACGAGGCGCGCGTGGGCCGCGGAGGCGCGGTGGAGCTTACCTTTGTTAATTATTGCGTGCCCACAACCGACGGTGATTTTGAATGAAATTATATTTAAGATAATGATACCTATACACATGAACGGATTTAGTTAAATACTATTTTGTTTGCAGAATATCCATGTATCAATATAAAATCGTAGACTATAAAGATTACTTCTGGCGTTAAATTTGCGGATGTTGTATTGTCATTAAACTGATTTTATAACTGATATTAGTGATACTTGCATCTAGTTTTCTGATTTAAAATTGTCAGTGCAGGTCACTAATAAGGATCAAACGTTCATTCAAAACTAAAAGCGTTTTTTTTCTTAATTGAGTTCAACCACAGGCACATGACCACCTCCACCTACTTAGCTTTGCTCCCTGCATCTATCAGCCTTTGGAAGTCCCATAGGTTTAAGCATCTCCTAATTAGTACCACTCTAAGCGACCCTGTGTCCACTAAATACAGCCAATTCTCATCCCAGTTATGATCAGTTTCCGTGTCGCTAGTCCTGGTGTTTTGTCTGTAACCGGACACCGCGCAGATCCAGCCCCGAACGGTAAAGTGCTAACAGTAAAGTCCTATCGTGTTTCTGCACCGCATTCATATCTAGGGCTGTCATAGAAAATATTAGTACGAAAATATTTGAAAACTTAGTTTTTACGCAACATTATTTTACATAGTACATTTTCATATGTGTTATTGTAATTTATAATATCAAGTGCATTATATAATTACATAATAAATACAGCTAAGTGTTTTTAAACACCTACTTGTATCTGTTTCGCTTAAACACACGTTTATTTACAATGCAAAAGAGCAACAAACCTTGAATCATTGATGGTAATCACATAAATTGTTTATCGAAATATCATACATCTACATCCAGCATCTAATTGAACAAGACTCGTAAAGTTACCTCTGAAGATTTAGTTTTTATAGAATTAAATTATCAATTATAATAGTAATTATTAGTGATACGTAGCCACTGCTGCCCATGCCCATGAACTTTTGTAGTCACCCCAGACAGCATTGCAGTGTTCCTGATCCTGGTCGACCTTATGCGCTGTTACTCAGGTCCATGTTGGGAAGTCTTATATGAGCG
>DWJS01000530.1:0-11078 GCA_018248975.1 Codatractus imalena | reverse complement strand
ATACATCAGCAATGACATGACTGACCTATATTATGGTTATTGCGATTCACTTTAAGGGTATTTATGATGAAATCATTGTTGCTCTCTATATATTTTATAAGAAGCTTGTTCATAATGTGGTCTATCCATGGCTCTGAACTAAGTCAAACCCGTCAAATCGCCATAATCCCCGCTAAACTGTGTAACACTCAAAACCATTTGTTAGTAAGTTTTAATAAAACCGTTTTATCTTCGTTTTACTCGATAAAAACAAATAATTATTAAAAATCAAAAAGACCCCCACAATAAAACCCTTAAAAAAACATCCAATTTATTCCAATTCCCGCCTAAATTTTAAGGGGGAAACCCCTAGGTCGGACCTTGTGTAATATCGTCTACATAGTCACAAGTGAAGTAATTGAAAGGTACAGTGGTTGGATTATTTAAAGCTTAGATTATATTACTGAACTGAATTTTGAGCGAAAATATGAATTTCGTCAATTTATTTTCAGCGCATACGGTAGAAAAGAAAATATTTAAAGAGAGAAAGAAATACTCGTACAAATTAATTAGGACCAAAATGACTAAACTTATAAATAGCGTTCAATTAATTATTAACACCGTCAACCGGTACTACAACTGTCATAAGTAATTAAAAATACTCACAAAATATTCTTAATCTTATCTGTCGTCACGTAATACCCCTCACCGATCAATAAAAGAATTGGCTTACCTGAAACAAAAAGAAAAAATATTGTTATCTTCAACGTTAACATGCAAAATAAAGATATAACCGATAAGAGGTATCTAACTCTACGTATATTGATAAAGTTTGCCAACAGCAGACAAACAAAACACTCCAGTGAATGAAAGTCAAATGGATATTCAGTAAAGCATAATGAATCTGCTTACCGCAGAAATCTTTATACTCTACCTGTAACTATGTTACACAGGAGTTGTCATCTCTACTCGGTACGTTCGATTTATCAAACATTATTATATGTACAAATATATTTTTTTGGAATTTGAATAAATATCTTGAATATTTGATTGAGTCTGAGGCACCAATTCTTTGGCACTATTGCTTATTCGCATTTTTTTCTGGATAGTTCCGACCAATTTTCGATCTATTCTAGATAATACTTCATGAGGTAGCCAGGACATCATCAGCCACGGTAGAAAATTTACTAGAAGTCATTCTTGTCTGCACAAAATTTTCATTGCTGCTATTTTGTTCGTATCTGTGCTTACGAGTACTAAGATTCTGCAAGACAAGCAACACTCGAGTTATCAGATACGTTTGAACGTTGTTTATCAGGTAGATGATTTACGCAAGCAAATGCACATCTTCTACGAACCGCTCTAATGATAAAATACGGTTATTTTTTGCTTCACATACATTTTTCGCAGATTCTATCACACAGAACAATTTATAAACTTGGTACGGCAAATTAACACATACATCGCTTGTTAATTTACCATAATTAAAATAATAGTAGCAGACAATTTATCATTCAATCAATATATGAAGGAAACTGAATATCACATTGCATCGTGAAACTGATTCTCATTATGAACGAAAACAACGCCCCGGTGTAAGCTTTGGTTAAATATAGTGAGGAAGGTTCGTTAGCTATCGGACCGTATTTAGAGGTCGAATTACAAAAGGCTGGTTTGACTGACGGTTGAATTAACGAATATGCTTCTTCTGTTACAAAAATGGTAGGTCCGAATCATAAGAGCAAACGTATACAGAGTAGGGAGACGAGATGACGGGTTGGAAAAGAATAAACGACTACTTTAAAAATGAAATCAATTGTTGTTTAACATGCATTAGCTAACAGTTTGAAGTTCAGAATAGATTCTACGATAATTTTCCGCAGACTTGAATAAGTAGCCGAAATAATATGAGTGATAATTACGAAATATGTAAAGTTATAACAAAGTACTGTGGATATTTCCACTATTACGGTATAAATTTAAGTCAAATAATGTATACATGATTCCATTGGCCTGATACACAAGTATGAAGAAGCAGCATGCGTTTTAGTGCCTTAATTGTCATTTTTTTAATTGTACGTCTCTAATAACCCGCTACTCGTCTGTAAATTAAACCAATACGTCACACTTGACACAAAGACACATGCGCCGAGTCGTTGATGCGTAGCGAATGTTCACTCATTAAGATGATCGTCGCACTAATTTATGTTTTCATTGCTTCCAAATGAATAGAAAATTACTTGTAATTGGTTAATTTCTTAAAACAGGTACTACTATTGTCTACAATGTGTCTGTGTGTGTAAAATGTTTATATTAAAGAGAGTAAAACATTTTTAGGTAGTTAAACATGAAATAATAATAAAGCTTAGGTATGCCTGTTCCATTTAAGTCGAAAAACTACAAAAATCCTAGCTTGAAGTACAGAAATTGTTGAATTTAGACAAGTGAAATAATCATTGTCTACTCGGAAAGTATGAACCAAAGAGTTAGGACTGTGAAACGAGAAAACAAAACATCAAGATCCACAATCTGGCGGACGCAGCATCATTTGATGTCGCAACAGCACTTAGCGGCGACGGATTGTCACACGAAACAATCGCTAAGATAAATACTCGCTTTTCACGAGACGAGGCGCAACCCACGCGACCTGAACCTTACAATAACGATGCATTCAAACTTAATACTAACCGCCTAATTAGGCATTACACACAGTGAATAGATTACGACTATGAGAGACTACACCATTCAAATGTTATCGGATAAGAACTAATTAGATTTTGCCGTTGAAATCACGATTGGAGCATTCAAGTTGCAATCAAAAGATTAATTGTATTATAGGAAGACATTCTAATAAAAGTGGTTGCGACATATCTGACATTGCTTTGGATCATTGTAACGTTGATTAAGAGAGAAAAGCAGGTGTTATTCCTACAGAGTATTTATCAAAAATATGCACAAAGTATTTCAATTAAAAACAACCAGTGAGGTCAACAACGTTATGAAGATAAATAACCTTCAGAAGTAATTATACTGGTGGGAATTTAATTTTATACGACTATGCAATTTTATGAACAATAAAATTTTCAATGGCAGTATAACACTTGAGCACACACAATAATAAGACAATCTACAATTGTATCAATAAAACACGAAAAATTAAGGATTCTTACTTTTCGGAGACGAAATTTCGGTCGGTCAGTCGTTTAAGAGATGATTGACTAGTTGGAATACTTTTGCAAAATTTAATTTTCCACAAATTCCAACCGCTACTAAAACATATTGAATCATAATAAGATTGGAAAATACTTCATGTTCCGTCTTGATTGTTATAAGGCCACTGCAGCTATAAAATAGCACTGAAGTAATTGAAGATACCCGGTAAGTATATGCAAATTAGAGAATAACGTCAACGAATGTTTGAAAACGCCGACAAATATCGCGGAGTTAATTAAAACACAGTAATAACGAACGTTTCATATTTGATTTTAAATAGCAACTATAATTTACACAAGTTACCTTCACATAATTACCCTCACTTACGAGTAACAATGATCGTTAAACCCACATCTTGCTTTCAAATCTCAACGGAACATACGGCTGGCTTCAGTCGCACGACACTTGAATTTATATTATGGCCAATATATTCTACAATAATTAACGTAAGGGCTTCCATTGGCCGGTATGTTTATTGAGACGGAAAGTCGCGATAAACTTTCCTTCATTACAGTAATTCCAATTGTTTGTCTGCCATTTTACTTAGTCAAGGTAAAACAAAACGCTGTCTGTTCTATAGAAAGTGTTGACTATCGATTCATTTCAATTCCTGAATTTCACTGATTCATCAATACACTGCATATTTCTATGCTTCATGCTCCTGGCGATGCAGATTACATTCCATCAAAGTGATGGGTACATACAAATGATTTTATCGACCACCAATGTATTCAGTACCTCAATAAGGAAAAAAGGCATACGCCGGTCACGCAACCAAAAGCCGCAAGCAAGTCTACATTATGCTATTCCACAAGGGTCTATCTCCTGAAACGATCGAGAGAAATTGCGTGTTGTTGTGTCAGTGCAATGGTCTAGGCGATTTGTCTTAGCTGGCCATATTGTATACTGGGCAATGCCGATAACGCGCCGGAAGACTTTAATATCCAATGAAATGGACTATAAAACATTTTGTTTCGCAAATGTTGAATGTACTGCCGGTAGGAAGCATTGCATTTTATTACAGCGCTGAACAAATTATTCATTTCGCTACGTCAGTTTGTGAATTTTAGACTAATAGCTTTTAAGATTGACTAAGCAGATTTACAAAGACATTAAGTAACAGGCAAAGATAGCTCAGGAATAGGATTCCTTTCAATCTCTCTATAGGCACAGACCTGACCGAATTGGCGCGAATTTTGGTATTCGAAACACAGAATTAAACACATACATATTATTAGAAATACCTGCCTATAGTTTTACATTGATTTGACCGATACACGTAATAGCTATGTCATCTCCATTACTAAAAGTGAAAACGCACAATCTATGAACAAAGTACGGGAATCACTCATATCAGAACTTAATTTTTCGATTCGTAAATATAGACTTGTGCCTACGACCGTTCAGGTTCGCGTGCGATAAATTCAGAACTAGCAATTTGGTCGAGGATTTCTAAGTGTTTTCACTGAAACGCTAACAAAATAATGACTAAGCTTCTCTGGCCCCAACACTTTAGCGGGCTCTCTCCGCTAGGCTTTATTAAATCTGAAGTTGTATTATTGTATTCGGCCCGAGGCGACATGGGAATGACGTGTAATCGAACAAGATAACCAGATAGACCGTTAGAAGATGCATAGTGACAGAAAGCGATACCGGACACACCTATTATCCAATTTGCATGGAAAATCATTACTTGATGAATAGCATATTGAAAGTGTGGATTTTGTGTTGGTTTCAATGCATAAATTAAATCGATCTAGTGTTGTTTGTTCAAACGATACGGACTGTTTTGGAATGCTGCAAATACTGCGTAGCGAATTTTTACGTTAAGAAAGTAAAACAGCAAACAGCTATGAATTTGAGATACACAAAAGAAAGATATACAAAATATTGTCTTAGTAAAACAAACACTTGTACAGACACAACCAAAAGAGTTTAATATGCAACAGTTTTCCATATAGAAAAATAGGCCAAGTGCGAGCGATTCGCACACCAAAGGTTCCGTACTACCGATATTAAGACCAAAAACGTCAAACGAAAAACTTGTATGTACAGGCAAGTGCAACATATACAAAAACAATCGGACATACATTTTATAATGTCAACCATACTGAGAGTAGGTACTCGCACATCGCCGCAATGGCAAAACAAATGTTGTGGATAGGAGCCCTTTGGCATCCTCGGGTACATAACTCAACAAAACAAACAGAAAGCACAAAGTACGTATAACGTGAATAAAATTTGTTTGTTATTTTATATTTATTGTTTACCATCCGTCTGTCTCATAGAATAATCAACAAGTTTCTTTATAACCAATTTAAATAATTGCAGAGACGTTCAACATGACAAGTTCCCTATAAACGAACCACGGCTTAGTACGGTCTTCTCTATTAATAGTCGCGCAACTTGTGGCGCCACCCTATTCCTGATGCAGACATGTTTTTCCGGATCGATACATGGATCCTATCCCCTTTTCAGTAATGGATGAATGTTGTAAAAAAGGCAAGGAGGAATTGATTAAAATTTCAATCATTCATGACTTGGTACTTATGCTAATGTAACGACTATTATGTTATCGTTATGTCCTTTCATGCGATGGCAAGAATTAGTTCCAGTACTATTTGTAGATTTCCTTATGACTCACATAGGAAAGAAATTCAACATTTCATAGTAATATTTTTTAAATATTTGAAAAAATCGAGTACGACTTGGACTCGTTCGATGATTTCTTACCTCTGTCAATAAAATCGAGCAAAAAAACGATTAATAAAATCACGTTGGTAGCAAAACACAAAACATGCAAATACCGCCCTAAATCGTAACATATTTATTACGATATTACACTACATCTTGATCCTCGCACCTCGCCTCATTGGCAAAATAGATAGTTTGGATTGTTATGTTAGTTAAGTTTTACGAAAACGACGGTACTAAACGGTACGAAATCCTAAATTATAAAGACGTTCTTACAGAAGAATTCTTTCGATTACAACATGTTGACATCTGTTATTGAAGAAATGTTATTAAAGAATAAATAAATAAATGAATAAAATCTGAATATTATGGTTAGTACATTTACGAATAAAGACCACGATAATTTGAATAAAAGACTACTACATTCAACATTAACTGACAGGATAACCTAATGGAGTGGTTCACTTAAGAGAGGAAACCATTAAGTAGTCGCAGCCAATTCTGATAGGACGTTCCTCTGACAGAATAGGTCTTCACATAAAGTTTTACAAGTTTTAAAATACAAGAAGCTTCGTGAGCCCGTCAGTTAATCTAAAATGTATTCCAAGACCTCAAGTCATATACATTTATAAGAAGTGAATTTCTCAAAATTAGCTCCAAATATAGATGATAATCAAATTGAAATAGGAAATAGGAATGAAGTGGTCCTGTAAAAAGCGGAAACTATTAACTTGTCGCAGCTAACCCTATTAGCCGTGACATCGACAGGATAGATTTATGTGAAAGCGCGATGAGACCGACAGACGGAAATAGAATACTACGGTAGATGACATCTTATTTCGGAGAAAGCTCAGGTAAATTTGCTGGTAATTATTTTGAAATTGGTAAGAGTGTTTAGTCAAGCGAAGGATGAACGGAATAATTTAAACGTTTATACTCGGATTTGAAAATGAATTTTATAGCAACTGAAAGGCGTAAAAATGGACAGAGTAATTCAGGCATGACAACAGTTTAACAATTTCTTATTTTATTTATCATCCTATTAATTATTCACACACTGGCCATATCAATTTATGAACATGAGCAGTTATAGTCATGGGATTAAACCAAATAACGGGTTTCGAATCCTCTATAATCTTGGCTTGTAAACAAATCAGTGTCAGACCTTATGGTTTTCTTACGATATTTTTCTTTACTTTTAAACAAATGATATTCAATTTTCTATTTGCACACATTTGTTCATCATAACATATTCATTTAAATAAATAAATAAAAAATATGTGTTTCAACGGCATTCGTGGTTGTTGGGTCGCCGATAAAAGGATTGAGACCTAAACTAGTGCTAAGTTTCGTAGTTATCAATGTATGTTCAACAACCTTTAGTTGACTTAAAATATTATTAAATTGTAATATGAACGCGAAACAAATTTAATCAAGCAAAACATGGAAAATCAAAACAGTGGCGTTCATTCGAGTTATTTTTATTTACATTTCGTGATAAACCATCTTAACAGCAACCATTGATGTAATAACTACAACGAAATTAAGCCACACGACATAGACATACAGCTAAATACCATTAACCTGCTTTCTGTGCGCTCGACCTCTTTAAATTCATATGTGCATGTGATGAGCACATCAAAACTTGACATTTAGACCCTTTGAGGTTTCTACTAATGAGATTATATCGTGAGTTTGCTTCACTAGTGTTAAACTCGTTGGATATCATATATCTTCTTTCGCCTTTAAAGCAGTGCTATGTGAGAAATTACGATAGCTAATAGAGAAAATGGACGGTGAAAGAAGCTATAAAGCCGACTATTTACTATTTATTAACGAACTTAACAAGTTTAAACAATTTAGGCAGAACTTAAGCATGACCGTTTTTTAAATCTATACTAATAGGTTTTAAAAATATGTTGCTATCGGAATAAATTCACCACTTATATCAATTTCAGCTAGTACAAAACTGAGCTCACAGATGGCGCTATTTTTTTACACCCAATTATTAAAATTAATGATAAATTTTTTGATACCCTCATTCACATCGTTCGAGTTCGCATTTCTTCGAGTAATGATCAAATGATATCAACTAGGAACATTACCTACATGTGTTTATTCGTCTTCAATTCGTTTTCAATAGGTCTTCGATAATATTACTTTGTCGGTTCGATAATATTAATTACGGTGGCGTCGTTTCGAGCAAAGTCCTTTTGGACGGTAGCATGCGATATGTGTCTTCGCGCCCACTTACTTTAACTTATGATAGATATGCGTTCAAATTATTTACTTCATACTATTCATAAATTTCAACTATGCAATTCACCGATATGTACATTACCGATAATTTGCCAATGACGCAACTTGCTGGGCCAACAATTATTTCCATTTGTCCTGTTTGTGATACATTTGACGTCGTTACATAACCGCAGTGGAATGTCGATGTGGGGAATGAAACTAATTATGGTTTATTATTTTGAATATTAATTATATATCTTGTAAGTACATAAGTATACAAGCCACTATTTCTAAACTGTTAGCGACCCGCCCCGATGGCCAAAACACTTGATACGCTTCAATATTTACTTATATTCAGTACCTGTTGCCCAAATGTTCAACTTCAAAGAAGGAAAACTCTCAAACATAGCATTTTCCCCCTTATATGTGAAATATGTAAAAAGTTTTCTTAGCGGACACTTACGTTACAAAATAAACATACATACGTACGTATATTTCAGATTTCAGCTTTCGAGACTCAGTAATTTGGTTTTGGTGCCTTAAAAGTCAGTATAATAGAGTCATAAGTATAGGTCAACGTGGTTGGTAAAGTTTAACGTATGGATACTGGTAATATAAAGGATTAAATGGTTTCCATAGACAATATTTATTCGATTTGGTCCCATTTCTTTTCTTATTATACCTGGACCATGAACAACAACCAATAAATCTGTGCACATCGTTTCTTTCGCGATGTACACGGATTTCATCGCTGCAAAAGTTACAGTAAAATCCTGTATAGAACAGTGACGTAACGACATACATAAGTATACTCAAACCTCTTCACGCTTCACATAGTTTGAAGAAAAGTTCAAAAATCGTTTCTCTCGTCCCAATTCTAATGTATAATTTCTAACAATTAAGGTGAGGTAAAGTGCTCGTGTGTAATGGATTGTGCTCCATTGTATTCCGAATGTTACCGCATCATCACTGATGATATTCGCAACTTTTGAAATTAACTTTAACGATTGCCCAATAATACATTCGAGTTACGTGATCGACATTTTCACGTACGTAGGTACGTATTCGTCATTAAAACAAAACTTTATTGCCATATAAAATTCATCACAATGGCGGAAGAAATCGACGTAGACCGACATTGTGCTAAGTTACTTAATAACGTTTTTCTTAAACTTTCACAACTGTAACGTTTTCTGAAAGCGAGCCAGCAGGTGGAAAAAACTTATAATAAAGAGAAACTTCCAAATTGTTATAGTATCTGGGTCATATCCTATTCGCATTTAAATTACCTCTTAATGAAGTTTAATTAAAATGGAACATTTTTCTTACTTCTTCTTCTTCCATATTACTTTTGTTTTTGGAACTAAAAAAAATATACTTTTATAATACTTATTTCCTGTTCTTCGCAACGGTACGCTAAATGGTTGTCATTTTATAATAAATTATATTACTCTGTTGCTGTTGCGAGTTTGCTTGCTTTCCAGTTGAGAAGATCTGAGGTTCCCGGATCGAATAAGACGGCACGAATTGCATTATAAATAATCTTAATGTTTCACTGAATCCAAACTTAAGTCACCATAACTGTTGAAATGACATGAGACATAAAAAGAATTAGAGAGCTTTACTGAAACATACTTCTTCAGACCATAGGTCACCAACCCGACCATGAAAAATATCGTGGAGAAGTTTATGGCAAGCACATTGCTGATTTTGTCATTCTATTAGCCGTCGCCGTTAGACAAGAGATAATGTTATTGTTAGAAATGCACAAGTTAGTTTTATTAGTTTTGAACACGAAACTTCCAGGTGACCAAATTTCCAAACACAAGATTTTTATGCCCATTCGATAGTCCTATTTTCTATGACACCTTAATTGCCATTGCATTACAAACATCCAAAACCCAAAATACCTGTGTACCACCAACCGATCATAATACAGCTAAATTGGACAACTTTGGCCCGTGGCGTCCTCACAAAAACTGACCTAGTCCGAATATCAGCCGAGTGCAACGCGTAACGGTAATCTTAGATTACATTTCGCCTGATTCCACTTTCGTGGGCCATTGTTGAACTTTTAGGCAATCTATGCACAAGACTGACAGATCGCGATGGGAAATTTCGCGACCTGGCCACCCTGTTTACGAAGCCGCGAAGGGTCTAGTAGCCGACATTTGCAGTCACTCATTGAGACGGTGCATTAAGATAGACGCGCTGAAGATTTAAAAAAGTGCGGTTCCACTGACGAATTCACTGAAAAATAAAAATCTCTGTCAGTGACGGCTAGCCGATGGTCTTGCGATAATGCGGTGGGCGTCGAAGCCAACTGGACCGGTAGCTTCTAAACGCCATGGAAGTACGATCTATTCGACTGCAAATCACAGAATTTACTTTCAGCTGTAATTTGGTCATCGTAACTAACCACCGTGAAATGACCGACGAGTGCGGATTCTGCCTTAATTCGCGAACAGGCTCCAGTCATCTACGTTTTGAGTTAACTGGCGTATTAATACCTGCGATAGATAATGACCGATGGACGCCAACGGTAACGGTGCAACCTTTTGAAACATATTCAGAAAGGTTTTCCTGGTAGAGATCGGTGTTAAATTATTTAGATATAAAATATAAAACGAACAGTTGTATCGTTTTATTACAACTTGAAAACTGAAGGTTTTACAGGGCTATGAGATCATAACTTATTATTACCAATAATTATTCGTCTGCAGCCTCAGTATTTATATACATACATATGTTGTCTATACGCCTGTCTTATAAAAAAGGAAACCAAATTTAACGAAGAAATAGTTTATCTGGAATAATTCCCAAAGGTTGTATCAGCCTGATAATCAAATTAACCCATGATTGACGACCCGCGTGGCTGTGCGGTTACCACACCAGTCTGACACGCAGAGGGTTCCGGGTTCGATCCCCGGCCAGTCAGAAATTTAAGTGATGAA
>DWJS01000529.1:0-11080 GCA_018248975.1 Codatractus imalena | reverse complement strand
ATTTTCCCTCTATAGGTATCAAAAATTCGTGAGCGAAATGATGCAGAAATCGATTTTTTCCAATTCCGATGATCGTTAATAATATCGTTCACAACCCATCCTTATCGGGCTCCCAGAAGCGAGGAACCGTCATTTTTTCCGCATATACTTTATTACCGGCTATCTGATTCGGACATTACGCTCTCATTTGATCTGGAGCGGCCACGTTTTGTACTTTTTACCATCGTACGAGTTTGGGCACTCGCCTGGTAGGTCTTACCGTTTGAACACAGATGTCGTGGAGCAGGAAGTGGCTTGGCGTTTACAAGTCTCTTGACATCGATTCAGGTGATACGCACATACTGATCGATATCGAATATTGACAGGTTTGTACTATAACGCTAAAAGTATTTATAGTTATAGTAAGTAGTTACGGTAAGCTTCACATTGAAGCTGCAGGTAAATAAATATTTTTGTGACAATTATTGAGAGCCAATTCGATGTGCAAATTGTGTGTGTGCAAAAAGTGGCGAAATAAAATCGATAATCGTTTTTTTTAATTGTATTTAGTGTTCAAATTTATTAATATAAATAAATAAATTATTCAAATGCCAATTAATAGCGGCTTTTAATTTTTTAATCATCTTTGTTGTCGAATCTAGGAAAATAATAGACATAAATAAAAATGCGAATTTTGCGCAAATACATAGTAGTTTATATTCGTTAATTCCAAAATATTTAAATTACAGTAATTAATTTCGGTATACAGTTATATAAGGTCCTTTTTATTCGGATTCTGGCGTAAAAATGTAACAGTCATGAATTGGGATTTTTCCTTGTACTTAATAAAAACATTGTTCCCGAATGCCACTTCTAGTCGCACTTAATACCTCTTTGACAAGCCGCCTACATTATGCACTTCGCAATTTCGTACTGCACGTAATTGCATAGCTTTCCACTCAAAATTTTGTGCATACGTATTTAATGTTTTTCTTAAAATAATGAGTAGGTCTGCGACTGGTTGATCGACTGATTATATCGACCATTAAAGCTCACTTGTACCCTACATTATTTTAAATACTGTCGTACATAATTTAAATGGTCGTTTATTGGTGTATTGAGTTACAGTTATGAGCGATTTGTAAAAAGTTGCTCTATTTTTTATATGAAAATTATTCTCTTATTTTTTTACATTTTTTTTTTATCTCAGGCCGAGGACCAATAGCTGTTGGGAGGGAAAAGTTCTCGAGTGGCGACAACGTTTAGACTGTTGCCTATGTCGCCCCTCGACCAGGTGGAAAAGACAAGAGAAATCTGGTAGAATCAGAACACACAGGACTGGTTGGAGTGGCGCCAATTACGGGAAGCCTATGTGCAGCAGTGGCCTCAGAAGGCTGGTGAATGGATGTATGCCCCGATAGTTTATTTTTTTATATAATATGGTAGCAAACGATCATACAGTTCATCTGACGGCAATTGGCCACTGCCGCCTATGGACACCTGTAATTAACTCCAGATAGGGTGTTGCATTAGGTAGATCACCTCAACCGTCCCCTCGCCCAACGCTGGACACTATGGCCGGAAAGTGTGGAACCCATTGAGAATCATTCTGGCAAAGGTTCCTCGAAACCCATAATACCACGCTTTCTACAATCATAGCCCACACTAATAATCCCTGTGTCGTGGGTGCCATGTACACACAAAAACGATACACAAATACCCAGATCCAGAACTGAAGTCTAGATTCATTTAGATTTCCGACTACATTCATTCATTTAGATTTTTCGTCGGCCGGGGATCGAACTCGGTACCCTCCGCATGTTAAGTATAGTGAACATTACGGCGGTCAATGTTTTACAAGAATTGTAAGGAAAGTAAACTTAACTCGACAGTTTAATTATTTTAAATTATCATTTGCCTCCCACCGGAAATACCTTCGTGTTGTGTTCCAATTTAGCCGAAACACTTGACTGATAACCATCATCATAATTGTTGTGTCCAAACAGTCAAGTGAGAGTCGGGTAATAATGAGCATTTGTTTAAAACAAAACAGTGGCCTCAGAAGGCTGGTGAAGTTGAAGTAAATTGTGTCAGCAGCCACTGCGGCTCATGGACGTCTATTCAATCCCAATTAGGATGAGAGTCCAAGTTGACCACACTCAAACATGTGTTGAAGTTAGAATAAGGTGGAACGCCTTGTGAGCGATCTCCTGCCTTATTCCATCAGATCGCAGCAGATCCCAGTATTGTAGATTTGAACCGGGACCTAGGTTTCAGAATCCGAATTTTTAACCACTAGGCTATCTAAGCTAAATAGTGATGTAGGGGCATGGGATCTAGGACTTTAGTTTGTGAGATGCTTAACTTGATTTGCTATTACCAGTGAAACAAAAATAAGTTAATTTCCAATTATTATACAGAACACTTTGTCCAAAATTGTACACTGTACCGTGAGTGGACGCAATTTATGCAACACTGACGCGTCGATTAAGCAATTTTGGTCCTAATGTAGGGGTTCAACACGAAATTTGGTACTAAATTACAAATTAATTTACACGAGGTCTGATAAATTACATGTTTGTGTAATATTTATTATTATATAATAAAAAGGTGTCTCTAACATAGTAAGTGCCAAATATGTGCCAATTGTGCACAAACAACTAAAATGTATATTATTGATAATAAAATAGATGTAATTTTGTATACGAACGGATCATAACACGCTATTATTACATTCTTTCTTATTTTCTTTCTTTCTTTCATATATTTGATGACAACTAAATCTATTTTAATGCAACTCTCAAACAAAGAACACGCGGGATTTCATAAACTTTGCCGTCAAACCTCTCAAAAGAACAGGCGTGATTTCCAAAACTTTGCCGTAACTCCAGAAACATGTATAATTATTTTTTTCTACTGGGAATCGAACTTGGACACTTGCCAGTCTCCGTTGCCTTTGTCCAAGAAAACAATTTAAATGTACAGTTACCAAAACTGCGTTCAAGTGCCAATCTTTAACAATTATGCACAATAAAACTTTACAGTCGTAATTATTGTTTTCACAAGTACCCATTTATGTGTTGGGCGGTATTTCAATCCTTCGTGTACACTTGGGAAATTCCTGGACTAAAGCTTACTGTAGCTCGTACAGGCCTTTGTGCCAGTATTTGTAAAACCTTAAAGTGTATACCAAAAGTCATTTAGTCAGCAAGCTCTATGGACTGAACTCTCTGGTATGGTCTTTGGTCTATGCTCAAAGTTTTATCTGGAAAGAGACTTGTACCCAGCAGAGAAGTGAAGGGTTGAGAATACTGAGCTGAGCTGAGCTGAGCTGGACAATACTTGACCGTCGAATCTACCACTTTTATCAGCACAGAGAACTGTCAGTGCAGGCGGTAAAATTATATTTCCATAGAAGCCCATAGAACTTAGAAGAAGAAGAAGTCCCTCATTAATGTTGGCATAGAAACAGAAATAAAATCAGAAAATAGATACGTAATTTATTTAAAACGGAACGAATTTATACATATTTATGTAATCGTTATTGTATAGAAACTGATTATTTGCGCATTACCTAAACACACCTAGGACCGGTATTATTTGAAGATTATCATAACATTGCTGTTCATGTGGACATCTCATATTAGCATCTTACTTTGTGGTATTTTTCCCCCGCAGTGCCGTCCATGGACATCTGGACTCAATCGCAAATAGGATTAAAATCCTTCCTGATATCGATCACAGATGCTTTTCCTCTGAGGCCTAAGTTGGAATGCCACATATCGTTATATAGACCCACTTATCGCATCCATCTAACTTTTAGAGGTAATACTACATCTATCTAAGGGTCTATCTAAGGTTGATTACAGAGTTCCATGGATGGCAGTGACCACTTATCAAGTGGACTACGTGCTCGTTTCCTTCTTCTATATTATAAAATAATCATTGTTAGTACGCTTATCTATTGCGAAGCTTTCGCGGGATTAGTGCTGAACTAAATATGAAAGTTGTAACATCATTATTTACACATGTGTTCATTACTCCATGCCGCTTCTTCTCCAAAGAAAACACCTTACGAAGCGATAATTGACGTGGACGTCCAAAAAGAGTTCTATAGGTTTCAATTTTCATTAAATACTACTTGAAATTTTAATACATTTAACCTCAAAAGTGTCTGAACCTTGTCAGACTATTTAAAAAGTAAGTTTGACATTATTTAATTTCAAGCAATGGTAGCCAATGTGCAGGATACCAAAATTCCGTACGATATCAGCCACATGTAATACCCTGTCAGTATTAAAATCTAATCGGTCATCGCGGACCTGCCAGATGGTACATTCGCGTGTCACATTCCGGTGACCAGTCGGCCAACAAAAACTATTCCATTCCGATATGCAAATATATATAATCTGTGACAGAATTAATAAGCAAAAACCGGGCAAGTGGGTTTCAGCGGCTTACAATCGTTCCGTACGTGTGTTGTTGTTTTTTTTTTTAATTACGCTTTTTCTTCAGGCGCGTTAGAAGGATCTATATAGAGATGTGTTGTTAGTATGAATATTTATAATATTAATATGTATCATATATATATAAAATTCTCAAACATACCCAAATAAATTTTAAGACCGTGACACGAAAACGACAGGTTCAATGAACTATAGTTAATCAACAGTTCCATTATATTTATTGATATGTACTAGTTTATATTTTTAGGTTTGTAACGAATTTTCATGCCTTAGTAACGAATTTTCATGACTTCCCCAGTTGTGGGGAGAGACCCATGGCCGGCAGTGGCACATAAAAAGGGCTACAAACAAATATTCACAAATTTTGAAATAAAAATAGCACCTTTTTAGTTTCTGTTTCATTAAATTTCGACTTTATTTGCTTAAATAAATTATTGTTTACAAAACATCCGTATTCGGGCTGTCACTTTCAACTAACCAAAGGTGATTTTTTCACATTGAAATAAAACCGTGATGAATATATCGGCGAAAGATGAGCGACTTCCTAAGAGTTCCGTTTCCAAAACAATCTGTACGGGACTCTAAAACAGTTTTTGCGCCACTCCTTTTCGGCCGCCGTTCATAACTTTTTTTCGGCGAATGTCAGCGTTATATTTACAAGTCAGTGACGTTGACGGATTACCTCAAAAGACGCCTGAAGCTAAGCGTGATTCATGGGTATCACGTGATCTAATCACTGCTTCGCTATCATACGATCAAGTAAACCTTTAACCCCTTTATATACGGTCTACTTTCTACTAACCCGTTTACGAATATATAGTTGTTAAGTCCAGATAGCTCCAACTTAGTAAGACCGGTAGGTGAATAATATGTATTGGGCGGGGAGTGTCAAGAAATACTGGTGTTTTAAGTGATAATTTGCGGCCATCCCCAATTCGGCCGTCGGGCCTAATCATGTTGGTTTTGTTTTATGTTTGGTCACGGTCCGTTAGCAGTTTTATAGATATATTCGCAACATTGATAATATCACACTGATACTATTGCAATAAAATGTGATATCGCAACATTTTCCCATTAAGTCTAATCACAAAGTATATTTATGACAATATAAATTTTCGGAGTGACTTCAAAATTGCAATGTTTTAAGCTAAGGCCAATAAAAAGTTTGTTTTTATTTATTTTTCTTTCTGTAAGTCTGTATTGAAGATAGGAACCATTTAAGCGAACCTATTCACGAGGTTATCAAAAATATCTAGATGGAAAAATGAAAAACGTAATAACCAGAAATAAAGAATAACAGAGCTAGAAAACACGCCCATTATAGTGATGTATTGTGTTCGAAGATGTAATTTCTAAATGAGCTAAAGGTAATAAAAGAACGATAGGCATCAGGAAATTGGAATACAGTAATGCGGCAGTTACGTAACAACATTAGGTCGATAATATAATCGGCCAAATGCGAAACGGACGAACATTTGAAGGGTTCCGTACCACCGTCATTAAGATTTAGAAAAACATCAGTCAAGCTCGAGTAAGACTCGATAACGAAGGGTTCCGTACGTTAAGATTGAACTATTACACGTTCGTAGAGGCAAGCGCAAAATATACAGCTTCCGTCGGCTATCGGAGGAAACCTGAGATACCATACCTGAGAATTGAGTAAAAAAAATCTCATAGGTGTGTGAATTCTACCAAGCATAGCGGCCACGAAGATTCAAGGTATATGAACTTTGTCGTCCTATACCCACTAGTCTTATTGGCTTCAACACTTACTGAGGGTAGAACCATACGCAACCGTGGGTAAGAAATGAATTAACGTTTGTTAAGTGATCTCGTCTACCATACTCTACTGTACTTTATGAAGCAAAATCATAGGCACGCGCGTTATACCTGAGGGCAAAGGCCTTTATATCTACTTTTGGAGAGAGGCCTTAATTTGCGCCACTTTGTCTGATTCTGTGTCTTCTGGGTCCTACAAAATTCAGAGCTAAGTCCTAACATCTGAACTTTGAAAAAGCTGTTGCTAAGACCAAGATATTCCTGGCAGTGGTGCGTACGCCACCCTTAGCCATTCTTACCCTTATAAATCATGATAACTAGACAAGCACATATTGTTATGTTAATGTCCATTTATCCATATTTCTTTGCCCAATAGAAGTTGGCGTATTCCGATTATTAATATTCGTATTGAACGTAAGTTTGTCTGTTGCCAAGCGGAGTTTCGTTCGGGAATAGTTATATTTTGTGGAATACGGACAATTATATACTCCTCAGATCCAGGAGACTCTGTGTGAGACTCTGTTGGTTCAGAGAACACCTCTCATTTTTAAGATTTGGACCTAAAGGGTAACAACGGGACTTTCTGACCATGGCTCCACCGCACACCTGTTCGTCTATCCAGTTAAGTTACGGATACTTATACGAGGTAATCCAACTTAGTCTTTAATCTAAAGTACATATCTGAAGTTCACTACAGATGTCCATTTCAGCAGTGGCAGTTGCCATCGGTGAGCTGCTTGCTCGTATGCTTCTGAGTATTTGATCACGCTGTGCCAGTAACCAGACTTCTTACTTCTTTTGGAATTCGTCATTTTAGAGTCTTATTTTAGAATGTAAAAGGTTTAGGCCACAATTAGTATTGATCATCGTAGCTACTATTCCTAATGGTGTCCGTAATCAAACGGTTATACACCTCGGAAATTTGTGCCGTAATTGTATGGATAAATCTATTTTGATACTCGCAAATGTGCCTAAAGAAGAATTTGAGAAGAATGACGTGAGAAGTAATACCGCGAAAATATCAATTAACACTTACTAGGTACAAAGTATTGTTTGTTAGTTTACAAATGTTAAGGATTTTTCACATGAGATTATAAAAAGGTTTAGTTGGATATATTTCGGTATATAGTCAATTCAAAATAAGTAAACGGCAGTAATGGCAGTGGTGCCTCTCACAGTCCCGATTTTTTGAAATTTTGTGGGTATTATAAATTAGAACTCAAGTATCACTTGCATAACTGTGAGGAAAATATCCTCAGGAATGCTATAAATGTAGACTAAAGCCTAGACTCTTCTCTTCTAAGGAGTGATCTGTGCCCAGTAGTGGGCAATAAAGGGTTGATGATGATGTCCAAGTTAAATGTTAGATTTGTCGATTTTTTTAAGAAATTGTGGGGCAGGGTTCACTTACTTATGATTGCACGCTTGCATTTGCCAACTCGGATCAATTCTGAAGTTGTCACCGACGAAATCGCGGGCTAAACTAGTTAATAATTAAACTCCCAAGTGCGATACTCGCCTTATGCCTACGTTACCTACGTAGGTCGTCACCATTTACAACACAGTTCAACGACCTGAAGACATTTGGCATCTTTTGGGAGTCGCGTCACTGACGGCCCTTCTATCCCTCCTCTTTTTAAACATAGTTTCGGGTTATTTTTAACTCCCGGCGCATAAGGGGGTTTTATATATTTGAAATCAGTATCTACGTGTTGTGTACGAGTCCTAAACGAACGAATGACAACAAACGTATTAACCGATTTTGATTTAGTTATTTTGTTTGAAAGGAGGCATGGTCGAGCGTTCTTGAGGATGGAGGCCCCTTAGGGCAGGACCTCGAAGACCTGTGCCTGCAACCCTTTTTACGTGCCAGTGTTGGCTACGGGTCTCTCCCCACAACTGGAGAAAGCCTGGAGCATACTCCAGAGGAGACGGTTAGTGGCGAACCCGTTCGGATGTTTTCAAACCGCTCACAAGGCCTCCGACAAGGTTTGACGACTGCTATCCTGTGATGACAACCGGGACCGACAGCTTAACGTGCCCTCCGAAGCACGGAAGCGTGCATGAAAATTTGCCACTAGCGGTCACCCATCCAACTACTGACCGCGCCCAACGTTGCTTAACTTTGTAGATCACTTGAGATCTACACTAGTCGCGGGGCTATGCGTGCTTAGAAGCATCATATTATTAATGATTCTGTTTAATTTCTAATAGTATACCATGACTTTTACGTGCTTTTTACGGTAGCGGGAGCGAGTTACGATACAACGTACTACATATGACAAAGTTTAATTGTCAAAGCTCGAACGTTCTAACATTGAGTCGGCTGTTTCCTTAATCGAACTTTCAGTTTATGGCGAAAGTTTGGACGTGTTCGACTGTGAACAGGTGAACGATGAGCGATGAAGTTTTTAACCGACTTAAAAAATAATACGTTTTTTATTGGACTGTATTTTTTTTTGTGTTACCACAGAAGTTTTTACTGGATAAACCAATTTTGATTTTGATTTTTGTTTGTTAAAAGCTAAATTTAAATTTGATTAATATCTGACGAGTACTTTTTGAGTTGTCCGTAATAATGTGTATTGAATTGACTTCAATTACATTAATAATGTTCTAATTTTCTTTCTTCATAATTCAGTTCGGGAAGATACACCAGGGAACTCCTCAATTGTAAACAAAGTAACAGCTAGTGAATGTCGGAATAATAGTCGGAATAGAATAGTAACTGTCGGAATAAATTATTTCTTTCTTTCTTTCTAAAAAATGTACCTACGTATAGCGATTGCAGTCGATTGTTTTTTACGTGTTTAGCGTACTTAACAGGATAAGACATAAACATAGACATAGATGTATTTGATAATAGAAGCAACAAACGAGCATGCCATCCACCTGATGGTAATTTCACTGGCATTTGTACATCTGTAATCAACTTTAGATAGTATTGGTGGTCCTGATCAGCCATAGGTGCGTTGTTACTCCTGAGGCGTAAGTAGGAATGTCTTGTATAAATATTTCTCTCTACACAGAATTACATAATTTGATATTCACTTAAATATTCTACTCATAATATTCATTAGATTTTTTTTTATCGTTTACTATTTACCATACCATTCGTTTCGCTAGGCAGACAAATCGTTGCAAGAACAAATGTAAGTAATACTGTTAATTAATTAAAATCTTACAATTTCAAAATATAAGTAGGATTGCTCATAACGCTGGGCGCGATCCATTTGTAAATTTTAGAACTGTTCTGATAAATTATGCGCAAGATGAGCATTTTTATTTCTAAATTCTAACATTACTATTAACTTGCTCGCAGTGTAACCAGTGCCTTAGACGTACTTTCAAACGGTAAATAATTAACATAGCTATGTTTCATACAGGTTACGGCTGCCTATGACATCGATTGTAATTACTATGACTCATCATTTGGGCCATGACATTAAGTTAAATTATGTAAATAGGCACAATTTCGATATACCGTTCTTTAACTACAAAACCGTTTTCGTCCATATATTATACCATATCGATCCGCTAGAAAATACCAATCGTTATAAAAACCGTAGAATCGACAAACGTAAACCAAATAACAACTGTTCTCAATAGTGTATTCATTACGTCTCTGTTCCACTTTCAATATTCGCCGAGATGCGAAAGAGACAAAGCGATTAAAACTTCTTGTGTCAAAACGAGTGCATATCGACCATATCCTCCTGAAGCGACCAACTCGACACCATTAAGA
Organism: Codatractus imalena; assembly: GCA_018248975.1. NCBI lineage: Eukaryota > Metazoa > Arthropoda > Insecta > Lepidoptera > Hesperiidae > Codatractus > Codatractus imalena. The sequence continues at coordinate 1,111 of DWJS01000529.1, read as the reverse complement.
TGTGATCCACATATCGATATAAGGTCGTTTTTCACATCATTCCAAATTATTTCATGTCACATTATTTCTTATTTTACTTTTTAGGCATTGGAGACTACGAATACTAAAATTTGCCGCCGATATTCGTGAATGGCGGATAGGAGTATTCTGGTTTTAAAAATGGCGCCATTTAGCCATTTATCTGTGAGCATTAAACTCTCCTATACTTACTAATTTTTTTGAGAAAGGTTTATAAGTGGGGCTTTATGGCAATAATTTCAATTTTGTACATCAATTACCTAAAAAATTATGTGTATACTAGACGATCTGGCCACGCGCTGCTGTGGCATAATTTAAATTTGCAATAAAAACAATATGAAGATAAAAACTATCGCAGTTTTTTTTGCGAAAATGCATGTAGCCCATGTTCTTATAATATCAGCTATCCGCCAGTGGAAGTCCGTTTATAATCGATCCAGCCGTTTCAGAGATAAGCCGGAACAAACAGACAGACAGACAACTATTTTTTATGTACGTACCGTAAATACTTTCTGTCTGAAAATCTGTTAATTTGGAGTTACAAACAGACAATTAAATTTTATTTATGTGTATAGATTATTACTTTATGCATGGGATTGAGTTAAAATCGAGAATGCACAGTGCCGGGTGTTAAGACAAGAGTCCGAATGAACAGACAGCAGCGAATTGCAAATGAGAAGTTATTCATTACAGCGCTAGATGTTTTTGCTTTATTTGCGAGTTCATTGAGAAACGAAATAACATCCTGCCGATGTACCGACAGCAAATACGGCATAGATTCTTTAGTATCTCTAAAGTTTATCTTTATCAAATCTTTATACATATAATTCTTCTGTCCGTGTGCACGTGTGACTGAACTCCGGGCCGATTTTTATATGTGTTAAAGTTAATTTTTGGATACGTTAGATTCATAATTGGATTTGATAGGAGGCGTTGTGATCAGATTCCAGGACTTTATCAATATTTTTCGAAGCATAAGTGTTGCAAGCAATACTGCACAATTTATTATGGAATTCATCGATTGCAAAAGAGTACCGGGAGTTTTTTTTCCGCCGGCTTTTTTCTCTCGGCCAACCTTAGCCAAAAGGGCGCT